>VDFB02360138.1:0-12234 GCA_007258455.2 Sequoia sempervirens
ACTTCCTCGAGGAGCCGGTTAGGGAGATCTTCACAAGGTGTTGCCAGAAGCAGTTCTAGATCCGGTTAAGATCAGAGCTTCGATTATTCAAAATATTGAGCAGTCTGGGTTATTGGAGGCCGCTTCCATACCTATCTTCGTTCATTGTGTTGAGTTCATAATGTCTTGTATTAAGTATTACAATTCTACTACTCGTGAGATAGTGTCAGTTGATGGACGAGTTATTTGTAGTCTCAAGCCTGTGGACATCAAAAGAAGTTTCAGTATACCTCAACACTCGAATAGTCTGGTTATTTCTATGGAGCAGTGCGAGCAGGCATTCAATGCTGATATGGACAAATGTCAGAAAAAGATGGCAGAAAGATGGTTAAAGCAAGCAAAGAACAGATTGCCAAACAATGTGGGTCATGGTGAGTACAAGGACGAATACGCGATTCTAATTACACACCTGAATCGTGTCTCAGGTCAGCCACATGCTAATGTTTTCCAGCCTTGGATGTATTACATTATTGGTCGCATCATATCTGGGCAGGAACATTATGATTGGGCATCCTTCATCAGCGATATTATCCACAAGCAAATCACCGGTTTCCTAGTTGCTCATGAGTTTCACATGTGTTCGTATCTCGTGTACTTGATCGCTTATCAGGGTCAGTTCCAAGGACTAAACACTGTGGGCATTCTCAATGTCCAGAAAGTCTATCAGTATTATGATCAGCTTGAGTTCACTAAGGCTGAACGTCATTTCAAGCGTGTTCATGAGGCTTTCCTGACTTATATAGTGAGAAATTTAGACCGGGAGTTGCACGTTCGTATCTCGGTAGTTGCTAGGGAAGTGATGGATAGTTGGGCAGATTGGTTTATTCAGTTCTCGACATATACCTACATCCGACTATACGGATTTACAGAAAATCCAGCTATGCTTCCACGTTATTCCTCGGATAAGACAATCTTTATGGAGTTCCTGAGACAGATGCATGATGTTCATCGTCTTTTACGCCGTAGGCACAGACCATCTCTTAATTTTCCTTTCCAATTTGGAATGTATTGGTGCAAGGCGGCAATTGATGCCAAAGTTGCAGGAAAGGAACTCGAGAAATATCATCTCAAGTATCTTGTTGAGGCATGTGCTTATGATCTTTCAGGTCATTACACAACTCACCTTGCTAGACGCACATATCATGAGCCTTCTATGGAGGATTACTGGGCAAATTGCGCAGATGACTTAGAGGTTCGCAGACGCAGCTACGGTCGTTTCTCTCTCTCATAGATTTATGTTTTCTTATCAGAAGATGTGGGAGGTTTATCAGATGATGAGGGAGAAGTCCTTCCTCAGTTTTTCAGAGAGCAGGTTGACACACAGCCATTGCCGGCAGTTGATTGGTATGCCAAGGAGTATGCAACAGTGAAAGAGAGGTCAAGTAGAGTTATTCAGAACAGTATACTTTACCTCGACAGCAAGAAGACTCGGAGGGTAAGTGTACCTAGAGCAAAGCCGCTAGTAGTGGTGAATCCTTCGCTACCTTCCTCGTCAAAACCTAAACAGAAAAAGAGGAGTAATCCTCCTAAGAAAGGTCAAGCGTCAAACAATTCAAAGGGCAAGGCGCTTGCTATTAATACACATATGGAGCCTGATATACAGCTTATCACAGAGCCAGTTCAGCGTCCGCTAGTGCCTGAGGTGCAGCCTCAAGTTCCTACACTAGTTCCAGAGTAGTCACCAGTCCCGATTCACATTGAATTGGATTTAGACTCCCCATCTCGTAGTCATTCCTCTACACATTCACTTTCGTCGCAACCTCCTGTTGCTAGTACAGACCCTTCCAGTAGCATTAGCCGAGATCAGTCTTGGATTAAGTCTCAGTTGGGAAGGAAGAGGAGGCAGCCATCCTATGTTCTTAATCATTCCGATTTTGATGAGATTTATCAGGATGCACTAGACAAAAGGATCAAGAACATGGTCCACGTGGAGAGGAATACTGACATGGAGATCGTAGTCGAGACTGCTGTACCTCCACAGGGGAAGAGCTTGGCTGAGTTGGAATCTCAAGACTTCGAGGTTATCATAGTCAACCTTGGTCGTAGCACACGCCAGACTCAGGTTGATCTACTACAGGTTGCTACAGACAGTGCCAGGGATAGAATGTTGAAGGATGGAGAAGATAAGGCAGCCCTCAAGGCTGAAATCAGACAACTTTGTCAATACATTTCTAGTCTTGTTCACAGGCCAGATGCCATTGCCACACTCCCACCAATGCTTGAGCCTCCAGCAAAACAAGGTCAACTTAATCATTTAGTTGCATATGGCAAGCGTTTGGATGAGTGGGAGGAGTTCATTGTTAGAGGCCGTTCTATGCTTACAGAGTTATATCAGTTGCGGTACAATGCATGAGAGCTTCGTCTTCGTCTCCAGGATGAGGAGCAAGAAATGGCAATTAACAGACCCCGAAATGAGATTATGATTGCTCACCTATGTATGGCATATGAATCAGTCACAGATGCAGAGGATAGAGAAGCTATCTACTCTTGGAAAACACAGTTGGTTTTCAAGGCGAAGATAGAGGAGACTATGGCGTCAGAGTTGGCTGAGAGTGGAGAGCACGTTACTAGTGCACTCCAGTTTGTGAGGACTTTAGTATCTCGCTTACCGTGTCGATATCAGATTGAGGGTGGTGCCTATGTTGAGCTTACCGATGTTCAGTCAGAGCTCCAGGCACTCATTCATACCATTTTCAATGGGGAGACCATTGGCTGTAAGATTAATCAGCTTACAGTCTTGTCAGCATTGTTCGATGAGGCAACACAGAGTAGGGGCGAACTTCAGTCCCAGATCACAGCTGGTGAAGACATGCTGCGCAGGCATAGCATTCTTCGACAGAGTATCAGAGCTCCAGACAGTGATTCAATTAACAATCTCGTTGAGGGATTGGTTGCTCGAGATCACGATCAGTAGACTTCAGTTCCTACCTCTCAGAATAGACTTTATACACAGGAGTTAACTTGGCGTTACCCTTTCAAGTTAACTCGTTGTTTCATCACATGCATATCTATTCTGAGAGTAGCTTTATTCACTCTGGAGTTTCATTTATTAGTTTAACCGATGGTAGTCTTCCAGCTAACTCGCCAATAAGGACGCGCATGCTTGCAGCCATTGTCCATTTTAGTTAGATGTACTTCTGCTTAACTCGATGGTAGTTTTCCAGCTTAATCAGATAGTTTGCTTAATTAGGTTTAGCAATAAACCTTGCATGCATTGCAAGATTGTAGTTGACTCAAGGTGATTTTAGGGTTCCCTACACCTTTGATGTCTATAAAAGAGCTTTTGCTCATTTGTACATAACTTTGCATGAGAGAAATATATGTTGTGCCTACCTTGCCCTCAATATTGCTTCGCTTTGTATCCGCTCATGCTTTACTATTATGATAAATTGTTATGCCACACAGGGTTTCATGCAATTATAATGGTGAATTATTTCCTTAGTTAGATAAAATCTGTTTTGTGTTCAATAAACTTGTTCAGATTGAGATGATAGTTGTGCCACCTTGCCTTCAAGTAGAGAATCTGTTCTTGGTTATCGTGTGATGTGTGTAAGCAATAAACTTGTTCAGATTGAGCTGATAGATGTGCCACTTTGCCTTCAAGTTGAGAATCCGTATTCAGTTTATCGTATATTGTTGTTTCCAATAAACTTGTTTAGATTGAGCTGATAGATGTGCCACCTTGCCTTCAAGTTGAGAATCTATACTTGTTTATCGTCAGATAGTCAAACCTTGCTCCGTTTCCTCATGCTCTGTTTTCTTGAAGAAACTGGATAGATTTTAAGTAATTAAGCCTAGTTGTAGTTAGTAGTCTGCGAAACCAGAAAATACTCAGCTGCAACGTATAGAAGTTTTCAAGAAAGCCTTGTACCTCTACAGCTGAAACAAAAAGACAGGATTTAGTTTAGTATACTTTCCTTTTCAAAGCATTTTTGTCAAGCACAACGAGGGAGCTTCCCCTCCTAATTTGAAGAGCACTCATTGCGTAGTGTGCATAGCTATCCGTACCAACTCTTACTCCAGAGGTGCTAGTTGTTACGCCAACATGCAACAGATGATCAAGGGACGAAGAATGGAGAATGGAAGTTGAAAATTCATGAAAATTGCAAAATTTTGGCTAACTCTAGAAAGTTTAGGCACCCCTACCTGTTGTGACATTTTTCACACATCGCCCCATTGCAAATGGGGACCCCCCTAATTTTTGTTTCGTTTCGAACTTTTGGCTTGATTTTTGGTTTGTTTTTGCTGTGTCTCTCTCTGGTGTCTGCCTTTTCGAGGGATTTCTTCGCCTTTGAGCTTAAACGTGAATTTGGTCGAGTTTGAAAATTAGGGTTTCCATCTTTCCTGGTCAGTTCGAGGTCGATCGAAGTGAATAAATTGAAATCAGAGATTAATGTTGTTGTCAAGCTGCTGCCAACAGGCTCTCAGCAAATTTTCATCAGATTCCGGCTACTTGCTATTTTTAGTAAGTGTGAAATTTGGAACATTTTCTCGACACTTTCAAAGTTTCAACAGTCACACTGCATTCAAAATACATCAAGCTGCTCGTGTGCAAAATTTGAGCTGAAACGGACGACTTACTATTTTTAGCAGTTCAGCTTCCGAAGCAGATTTCAGGTCCTATATGCAGATTTTTTCAACGCATGTCTGGAGATTCCTTCTGGGTTTTTCGAGACCTTCGCAACAGTATAACAAGCAAAGTGAGACGACAACTTTCAGAGTTCAGCCTTCAGAGGCTATTTTTAGGGTTTGCATGTCAGGGTTTTCTTTGCATGTCTGCATATTCCTTATGGGTTTTTTGAGAGCTTCAGAGTGATGTGACATGCAAACGGAGGTCATCACTCATTTAGGAACTTACTATTTTTAGCAAGTGCATCCCGACAGCCGCCTCCCAGCACTTCAGAATCACGAGCTGATCGCAATGCAGCAGAAACGAGAACAAACGGAGATCATTTGATATGCATGCAGAACAAATTAGGGTTTCCAGCTTCGAAACCTAAAAAGAGGGGTAAAAAGTTAGAATTTTCGAAAATCGGTGTAAACCACCGCGATCAGCATCCTTCAGGCTATCTGTTGGTAAAATTTGAAGACAAACGGAGCACTTACTATTTATAGTAAGTCATTTTGGAAATAGGCTAAAAATAGCAAATCAGTTGCATGCGCCGATGTCAGCAGGCAAGTCATGTGGTGAGGAGTGAATCATTCGAATTTCAAAACAAACGGAGTTGTGGAGATATCAGAACCAGGCAATTTCTATAAATAGCAAACGATCTTCAGAAATGGGCTAAAAATAGCAGGCCAACCCGAGATAGCAGTGTCAACAGGTTGATGAAGTCGTGAAGATCCAGCGTTCAAAATTTCAAATCATTCTGAGCTTCAGAAGATGCAAGAATTGAAGGACTTACTATAAATAGCAGGCATGGATAAACTGGCCAAGACGAAGAAAAAATGGCTAAGTGTTGGACTCCATCCTGCAGCTACCCCAAAATGCGCCCTCCTCATAGGCATGATTGAAAATTTTCTAAGTAGTGAAGATATCCTGCTCATGCCTCCATATGCGCCCAACTTGCCTTGGGAATGTGAAGAACATATTCTAAGTTAAAATTTCATCCACCTCCCTATGCCAAATGCGTCCAAGAAGAAAATCTAAGGCGAGGGCAAGAAAAGTGGCTAAGTATAGCTCTCATCCACCTCACATGGCAAAATGCGCCCAGCTGCAAGAGCCAAGCATGAAAATTTTCTAAGTATCAAGCAATATCCTCCTCCTATGGTAAAATGCGCCCATCTTGAGAGAAAGTCAAACAAGTCAAAGAGTTTCATCCTTCTTCACATGCAATATGCGCCCAAGTGAGGCCATGTAGAGACAAAAAGAGGAAGCCCAAAGGTCACATGTTGTGCGTTGTAAATGCCTCATCCTTCATCACATGCAATATGCGCCCATCTTCTAACAAGCTGAAATGCGCCCAAGGAGAAAGTCAAAAGGGTCAACAATTTTCATCCTCCACCATGCCCAAAATGCGCCCAAGAGGAGTTAACAAGAAAGAAGTCAAAGGAGTCAAAGATTTTCATCTTCCTCACATACTCAAATGCGCCCAAGAGAGGGCATGTGGAGACAAAAATGAAGAAGCTTAAGAGTCACAAGTCTAAGGCGTTGAAAAAGATTCCTCCCTCCTCAACAAGCTGAATGCGCCATGTAAGCTAAGAAAAGACAAAATGTTGACTTCCATCTCCACCCTTTGAATGCGCCCATGCAAGGTTGGTGGATGTGATAATATTTTAAGGTAAAGATGAAGATTCCAAGGCGTGGAAATTTGAAGCCCCCCCCTTTGAATGCGCCTTTGACTTGTGGAAAGGCTGAAAAGTGTGCTAAGTATAGAAAATTTGAAGTGAGGGCTTCCATATGCACCTAAGGGGTTGAGGAAGAGGTTTGAATATTTTTCTAAGTGTAAACTTGAAGTAAGACATGGCATTTGCGCCTAAGCCTAGGAGGCCTTGAAAACTATTTTAAGTGGTGGAAAATGTCAACAGGACTCCCTAAGTACGCCCAAGGTGATAAAACAAAATAACTAAGGCGTTGGAAATTGCCAAGTGATGAAAAAAGTATAGAGGGTGTTGGAATTTAAATATTCCCCATGACATGATATGTGCTCTCAAGGCGTTTAAAAAGAAAAAATTTCTAAGTGAATTTCCTCACCACGGGCAGAGTGATTGAAGGTGAATAAAAAATTTCTAAGGCAAATTCGAAGTGCTAAGTGATTTTAAATATTTTTCTAAGTGTTATCAAAATTCCACCTCTCTAGAGGAAAAACGCCTAAGTCTGGTGAAGTGATGAAATTTCTTGGATACAAATGAATTTGCCAGAGATGAAGTCAAATGATGCCAGCTGCACAAGGCCAATGAGAAATTTCAAGTCAGAGCAAAGAAATACTTCAAGATCGAAGAACAAGAATAAATTTGTTGAAAATATATATTTTTTTCTAAGGTGGAAAATTCAAAAAAATCAAATGAACCCGTTCGTTGTATACCCATGAATTCAATAAGTTCTAAAGAAAATTTTCTTCTAGGTATCGGACATCTTCGACAAGGAATGGATTTTAAGGTCTCCTGCACTTTGCTGAGGCCTTCAAGGTGAATATTTTTGATGGGCACCAGGTTGATGAATTTTCCTAAGGGAAAATTTAAAATTTTTCTAAGGCAAGGGATAAAATGTGTTAAAATGCCTTGGTAGATGAATTTGAAAATGATCACCTAGATAATTTTTGATCAAATTCTTGATGAAAGGATTTCTTCTCGAGTCTGAGTTGGATGAAATATCAGAGTGAAGTATGCCCAGGCAAAAGATAAGATGGGTTGGAAATTTGGCCAAGGCATGAAGAATTTGAGGATGAAGTTGGCTAGTGAGGACGATGAACGCTTGGAAGTTGGAGCGTGAAAATCGGGTAAGTTAAGTTTATATTATGAAGTGTTCTAATGCTCTTCTCCTTGCTTGTTTTGCAGGAGGAATGTCGAGACCAAGCGGTGATGACTTAAAGTGATGAAGAAAATAATCCAAGATGACATTTCAACCTCGAAGGAAGAAAAGTTGCAAGAAAATGGCTAAGTGTTGAGACTTAGTGACAGAGAAGAAATGTTTTCAAAACTCAAGATGGAGAAAAGAATGGAAGCTCGAGAAAAGTTGAAGAACAACGTCAAGAACAGTGTGAACGCGTTTCAAGGCTGGAATCTTCTAGAAGGATGATGGACAATAATGGCTCATTTATTACCCCACTCCTCTTTGTGGCAGTTTTTAGGGTAAATCTTGTTTAGGGCTGAGGTGGCACGATCCTGGCCATCCAGCCGATTGTAATCTGAGCTGTCCGTTGGACTTGGCCAGCTATAAAAGGGGCATCCCCCCTCATTTGTAACTCATTAGAAATTAGAATAGACATTAAGTTAGACAGTAGACATAGAGTAGAGGGACAACTTAGGAGTAACTTAGTATAGATTGATAGTGTAGTTTGAAGAAGAGGGAAAGTTTTCCCTTTGAAAAATTTGTAAGAAATTGTTGTGAACACTCTCTCAATAAAAGAGTTTTTCATTGATGGTGAATTTCGTCTTTGTTGTGAGTAGCTAGCAAGGTTTCTTCGTCCTTCCGATTCAAATGGTAGCATAAAATAGTTCAAAGTAGTATAATTTTCATTCCATGCAAGTAGATGTTAGCTGTGGAATGTGGTGTTTGATCTAAGCAACTTCGTCTATCCATACCACTAGTGTATTTGCTGATGGTGAATGCGCCTTGTGTGGTCAACTGGAATATCATGTACTTAACTTTGATCATGATTTGTATGTCTATATGCGTCGTTGTGATGGTATTTTCATGCTAAGTTGTGATTTGAACACCTTGAACTACTTCTCTGAAGATTGCACCGACTCCGTGGAAGCTGTCCGAGGCGAGGCAAAGCGAAGTTTGGTTGAAGTTCGCTGAAGTTGAGCTCCATATCCCATACTTAGAATAGATTTAGACTCTCTAAACCCTGCAACCACTTTAAATTCAGTACTTTATGGTTAGAATAGGAAATCCGTGTTTCATTGATAAATCTGTCGAATTATGAAAACCCCTTCCTCTGCTGCTGAACAATTCCGTAAGTCCCCTTGAAATACCAGCAAATCACATTGAGCCAACTGAGACTATTCGCATTGAAAGAACCTTGGAGTTGAACGCACGAACTCTCTCGCAATCTTAGCGTGCTGGATACTTTGATCAAGAGAGAATAGGGTAGCCGTTGGCGACTTTATTCTGCGTTGGTGCGGTCACAAAAATCACATCAACACTACCCAGTCTAGGCACCTAGGGTTTTGTGCCTTAAAAAATTTTCATCTCCAATAGTTGAAGCAATGGCAAGCACGTGGAATGAAGGGAGAAGTTGAAATTTGCAAAATAAAAACTAACATTGCCAAGTATTGGCACCCCAGGAGGAGATAGGTGCCCAGTCTTTCAAGAGGTCAAATGATGGAATTAGGGTTTTCTCATCCCAGACAATGTTGCTCAGAATCCTCTCAGCTCCGCACTGAATCCATCGACATAGTCATCAGATCAATCAGTCATCCAAAATTCAGATCGAACGGAGAGTTCTCAATAGAGAGACAAAATGCAAATTATGAAATTATCAGAAAATATTCTAATTCTGGAAATTCTGGGCGCCCTAAGAGGAGATAGGCGCCTAGGGTTTTGAGCCATCTAATTCAGTAATTAGGGTTTTCCAGATTTGTCAATCTCTTCAAAATCCTGCCAGCTTTGCAACAGATATCTCAGCAGATTCATTAGACTTGTCAACTGCCGACAAATTCAAATTGAATGGAGGACACAACATGAGGTTTCAAGTTTGAAGGTTGAAAAAGAGCCAAAAATGGCTAAGGTTGGAGATCATGGGTGCGCTAGGAGGAGATAGGCGCCCAAGCTTTTGGGTCATCAAATGAATGAATTTGCAATTGCAGCCTCTAGTATGTTCTCTTCAATTTTAAAGCAGTTCTCCAACGCAATCATCAGTGAGTCCATCAGAGTTGGCAGTCAACAGATATTGAAGACAGAGCGGAGGGATGAAGTCAAAGGCAAAATGAAAATCTCAAGAAAATTCTAAGTCAGGAAGTCTTGGGCACCCTAGGTAGCTAGGGGCACCCAAGCTTTTGAGGCCCCAAAATCAGGTTTTAGAAAATGTCACTCCCAGGAGATCCCCCTCAGAATTCATCAGGCTATCCAACGAGTCCAAACATCAGTTCATTGGACACCTCGATCATCCAGAAATGAAAATTCATTAGAAGATAAGGGAAAACAAGCAAAAGTTGAAGAACACAAAAATGGCTAACACTGGAAAAGTTGGGTGCCCTAGGTAGCTAAGGGCACCCATGATTTTGAGGGTCAAGATGATGCTTTTATCGGAAGTAGCCTCCAGGATGATCTTGTCAGATTCACTCAGGCTCTGTGATGGATCATTCAGTCAGCTCACAGGATTCTCCGAGCATCTGGAACTCAAAGTCAAACTAACATCAAAATTAAGCTAAATTTAGGAAATTCAAGAAAATGACTAAGTCCTCCAAGGGTGGCGTCCAAGCTCTCATGCCTTAGAGAAATTTTCCAAAGTTTCATCTTTCAAAAAGAAAACAAAAAGAAAGCGTCCACATGCATGCACCTGTTTTAGGGTTTCACAACTCTAAATTTAGGAAACAAGGCAATTCTCAACCTAAAAACTTATTTAAGGCAGCTTTGTGCATTCATTCTTCATAATTTTTTGCAGGTGATTTCAAGGCAAGAGAGGAGAAACCAAGAATTTTTCCTATTTCAAGATTTGAAGACTAAAACTTGAAGATTTTCAGAGTTCTTTATATTTTCAAAATCAGCTTGCACAGAGGCTCCTTTTTCCATGCTTTATTTTTCCAAGGCATCAATTTTTTAGGAGGATATCTTTTTCAAATTTCAGCAATCTAGGTCAGCTCAGTTTATTATTCTGAACAATTTTGGAAAAAAATTCAATTTTCAAGAACCTGATTTTTGCTTTGCATGTCCAAGAAATCTTCAAAAATTTTAACATCTGATCATCTGGGTCCCTCTCAAATGAGATTCTGCACAAAACCCAGCTGTCAACTTTTTTTTGTTAAAATTTTTAAAAATTAGGGCTTGCTGCTTTTTCAACCAGCCATCAAAATTTTCAAAAACAAACGATCTGGTTCTTCTTGCAACGAAATTCTCTACAAAACCCATATCTCAGATTTTTTGTTTGAAAATCTGCCTGTTTGAAGAAGAAAAATCAGCAAGCTAAATTTAGGGTTTCTGCAAAACTTGTCCAGACATAGTCAAGTTTACAGTCAATCTTTAAGTTTTTCAATATGGAGTACTCTCCCATCGAATTCAAGACCAAATCAGTGCTATATCATGATTTCATCAAAACTGCTGAAACTGACTTGATCATGTCAAACCAGTGTTCAATTTGCGTGCTTTGGAAGACTGTAGAAACCCTAGTTTCCCCCTGATACTGATTCTGACTGTAGTTTTATGTTTTTCTTACGTTATTGGTTTTTTGCAATTTTTTTGAGTTTTTTGACAATAAAAGAATGGTACGGCTTTTGCAAGAAATTGAAATAAATTCTATAAAAATTAAATAACTTTGAAATTGATTGAATATGGATGCCAGTATCTTTATTTGATCTTCTCTACAGATTACAAGAATACCTAGATACATGCAATGAATAAAACAATGAATTTTCAATATGGAAAGAACCTGGTAAAAACAGCAATCTGATCTGATAACTGAATTGTACGGCTGCAAATAAGAAGTTCTCCCTCCGGATAACGATGGCAGATGACTCTAGATACAGGGGCGCCACTCTGGGGAAGATAGGAAGCCAAGAAGAGAGGCGTTTCTCTTCCCAAGGAAAAAGACGGCTCAAACACAGCTGGTACGGCCTGATGTCAGAAAACAACACTCAATAAATGTACGGCCTCCTTGTTACTTAATGCCTGGGTCTCTGGATATGATGCGCCAATAAGAATAGATGTCTTTTGAAGGATAGAAATATGCTGAAGCTCAGTAAATGAATAACTCTGAAGATCAATGATTTCCTCTGTGTGAGAAAACCTCTGCTGGCAATAGATCAAGTGATATTTCACACTCTCTGAATTGCTTTCCGCTGGAGATGGCTCGTTTCCCAAGGAAGTCGAGTTCAAACCCTAAAGTCTGTGCTCAGATCAATTTGATCAGTTCTCAAAATCCAATTATCACATAATGGCTCAAAACCCAAGGCAAATCCACTAATAAGCTGAAAAGTGCGATTTCCTTACGAATAGGGTTTTAATGAAATATTCACATTTTAATCTTTTAATATTTCAATAGTCTCCGTGAAATATTTCATAATAATCGTTAATTGCCCAACTGGCCCCTTTTGATGATGGGCGCACCCCTCAAGGCAAATCACTTAAGTTACAATATAACATTATAACTTTATATTATAAATCATTAAATAATTAATATTTAATCAATACAATTAAATATTAATATCTTCCTCGTTACTCATCTGATTACTGATCCGTCTGATGCTGACGAACTCTGAAGTGATTCTGGATGCCGCCAAAGCCATACTGCTAAAAATAGCAGGGGTCCCACACTGCCTGCCAGGAACTGCTAAAAATAGCAATTCTGCAAAAAGCCTCCGATCGAGCCCAAA
>VDFB02360139.1:0-29075 GCA_007258455.2 Sequoia sempervirens
ATGGAAATATTAATTTCTACACCATCGATGATATGAGTTAGTAGGTCGAGTTACTTCTTTTTATATGAAGAATAATATTAATGTTGGCATTTATGTTACTAATTGTAGATATAAATAGTAATACTTATCCTAAAGGGTAAGGTTATTATTTATGATAATATTAGCATTAATATTAAATCATAGAAGTAGTTTGAAATTGAATAAGTAGAAAACGTTAAGCATATTTTTGGGGTGATAGCCTACTCGGGGCATGATGACAATTATGAAATCCTATTACCCAATATGGTTGGAGATTAATTATGGAGGGAACACTCCCAACACTTGAAATGCATATAGCCTTTTGTGTCACATTGCTTATCTAAATCCCCCTGGGTGCATTGGAATATAAAATAAAATATTACTTCAAACTTACTTCTGAGGGCTAGCCTTCTTAGGACGCGTTGATTGTTTAGCTTGTTGGATGTATGGTTTAAAAAAAAAAAATTGTTTCTTTTTCTAGTGAAATTATTTTGGGCATGAAACTCTATAAAATGATTGAATCTTTGTAATGTAAAGAGGTTTGAAAAATTCGAGGGAAAATCATTGTAAATTATCATTCTCGAAGAATACATAGTACTTATTGTTTTTCAAACTTGTTTTGTAATACTTTTTCTAAATGAATAATATGAATGAATGTTTAAAATTTGTAACATCTCTAGTGGTATTCTTATCTCTTTTAATGAATTAGCTAAGGGTTACATATTGTGGTTAATGGAAATGGAATGCACAACTTGAACCTTTCTCACACCAAAAGGGGAATAAAGGAAGAGGAATTCAATTTTGCAATGCTCACATTGAAGAAAAAACCCTTGAGATTCCAATGCAAAGGAGATTGAAATATGTCAAAGGGGATTGTCCTCAAGGTTGAAAATTTGATAAATAAGTTCAACACTAATGCAAAGCTAAGAAAATGTAAGATGTTTGAAAACACGTTGTGATATGCAAAAAGATAGATTAAATGCAATATAAAACAAAATGGAGAAGCAAAACAGAAAGAGTGCACCTAAAAAATTGTAGAGGATGAAATAAAGACTAGAAATGTTGTTGATCCTAAAATTTTGACCTATTGGGACTCTTTCCCCATTCTGGGCAAATCAGTCCCAGATCTAGAAAACTACACCGGAGCCTATTTTAGCCAAATGAGTATCCGAATCTACAAAAATATTTGAAAAATAGGTACAGTGGGACTCATTTTCCACTAATTATGAATGATTCCACTTTGACTTTTCTAAAATCTCAAAAATGGAATCTAAAGCTCTCAGTTTGCTCAATCTATACCTCCAGGTATCTAGATCTGAAACCTTGATTTTTGACAATGTAAGTGACTATGAATATTTTGACCTTGCAAATAGGGAAATGAATCCAACAAATTTGTAACCTATTCTTCAATGATTTCCAATCCTTCAAAGCACCTATATCTACAACCACATAAGGAAAGAGAGAAATGTTGAATGTTAGGGAATAGGGGTTTGCCTTGGTCAAACCCCTTTTAGGTAATTACACCAAAATGATGAAACAAACATTCCATGATGATGGATCTTGAATTGCTGCAACATTGGATGAAGAATCTACCCTTGAATGCCCTAGAAGTGATCTTAATTGCTATTTTGATGACCTTGTGAGGACTTGAAATGCTTAACCCTAGCTTGCTTGTCTTGAAAATATGAATACCTTATGAAATAATGATTTTAGGGCTTGTTTATATAGGAAATCACTCAAATTCTTATTTAGTCCAGGCCTACATTGAAAAAATTCTAACTTAAAACCTAATTTTCTGCAAACCTCAAAAATAGCTCAAATGGGACTCATTCACCATCCTGGGTGAATGGGTCTCACTTGGATGGGACTTATTCTGCCAAAGTGGCGAATAGGTCCCATAGGGGCTCTTTTGCCAGCTGGGATGTCAGGGAGTGAAGAAATCAACTTTATATGTTGATTTTGTGAGGTCTTTGATAAAAATAGGCCTCGAGATGCACAATATGGGGTCATAGGGGCCCATTAATGATGATATAAAGGGTAATTAGGGCCAGGGACACAAATTTCAATGTGAAAGTGTGATTAAATACACTCTGCAACATTAAAATGAGGTCCACATAGCCTAGAAGAGCACAACATCTAATGTGAATGTGCAAAACACATTACAACACTAGATTAAAACTAAGTTTAATTTACAAGCCTTCTAGATTAATGTGAGAATGCAATTTAATACATTTTATAGCATTGAATTAAGAGAAAAATAGGTCCATTAGACTTAGATGCTTAATAAAAGTCTAGAAAAGTGTGAAAGTCATTTACAACACTTTACAACACCTTTACAAGACATCGATAAATGCATTTTATTTAGTTTGCAAGGGTCCAAGACCTAATTTGGAGGTGTAAAACACCTCACAATACTAGACCAAGGTGACATGACATCCAATTTGTCATTAATTATTCCCAAATCAAGCAAGGAAAAAGGAATACTTTTTTGGTGTCCACACATATTTATTTACAAACATTTTGTATGTTAAATTATTGTTGATTGTTATTCATTATTCAAGGAATAATATAAATCATTCATTGGTAATAGTAAGGGATCATTAAATAGGAATCAAGTCAAGTCAAAACCATATAGATTTGGTTTTGTTATTGAAGGAAATAATAGATAAATAAAATATTAGGAATGTTGCTATTATATGATACAAATGATGTATTGAACTAGGGACTCTATAATTCCCTATAAGACACCAATATGTATGTTGAACATCCTTTCCCAACCCATTTTCCTTCAAATGTACAAGAAATTCATGAAAGAATAATTTGATTCTCTAAACTATATTGCATGATTCATACTAGGAATGTTAATGACACATGGAAGGTAATTGTTGTTTTTTGTAGTCTTAAAAATCCCTATCAAGCTATATGAATCCTTATATCTATAATGCATTATAATATGAATATGCTTGATATTTAAACCAATGAATCCACCCACCTTGTTGTTATAGAGCCTAAATTGCAAGGGAGAATATATTAATTGATCAACCTTGCAACAATTTTAAGCATAAAAACTCATACAAGTTCTTAGAGATTGTTGACAACAAGTTGGAGAACCAACATGCAGTTTCAAATTTTTTAATCATGTAGAAAATCTAAGTCACAAAAATGTTGTTCCCTTGTATTATCTTCCCCAAATTCCTCCTTTAACCTACCCCATGGGCTCACCCCTTCACAACAATCCCTTGTCTATAAAATACATTCAATTTTTTTACTTATGGTCAAAATTTTTGACAATACACAACTTGATCTCTCTAATCCCTCTTGCAACCATAGTTAGTTTCTTTCCCATCACTTTTTTCTATTTTCAATCATTCCTAAAAATCTTTAAATAGGTTCTTCAATCTTGGAGGTCTCTTTAACTAGTTTTCATGCAAGAAAATCACAATGAATGATGTCTTTGTAAGGACAATCATTTGTAAATTCATCATTGGCTTAAGGTATACTGTTAAAAGCTCAATATTTTTATTTTGTTGTTTGTTTTAAGTATACTATAGTTAGTTTAATAAGAGTAGTGATTAATTGTAAGAATTTAGAGTAGGTTTTGATTTGTAATTGTTGGTGTAGGTTTTCATTCCTTTTCACTAGTTTATAATAGGTATTTTCATGTACCTAGTTTAGGTTATGTAAGTTTTCTCATTTTGGATAATAATGGTGAGTGGAGCAAGTGGTGTCTTCATATTCCACATTCCTCCTTTGCATTTCCTATAAATAAACTCACCTAGCTTTGTTTATTCAACGCTTGCTCACTTAATTGTATTTTGTTTTATTAATTAATGGAAAATAGTATTATTTAACTTTTCTTTTAGTCTTGATTAGTGTTAATGGCTATCATTATGGCATTTGGTTTTGGTTGTTTTCTTTACTTATTACTAAATTCAATATAGCATTTGATCCATCATGTCCTAGTCTAATCTATTTTCTCTATTTATTAAAAAATTTGAGACAAATCAATATGCATGCATTTAAAAAAAACTCTAGTATGCTTTTCTTTTGCTTCTTTAGACGATCTAAAGAATCAAAACGGTTTAATTGAAGAAACAAGTTTCTAAGGGTTTTAATTTTAGTTTTTTGGATTCTTTATGTGAGTTGATTTTTAGTGATCAATGTAATGCTATAAACTTCATCATTATGTCTAAAAGGTCCAAAATAATAACTAATTAACTTTCATTTTACCAAATTTGAAGTCTCTTCATCTAAAATTCTGTATGCATTTGACTATTTGAATTTTGCAAGGGATAAAAATTTAAATACATTTAAACCTAAATCGATTCACACCATTATGCTCCAATAACACTTAAAACCAGGCAGGGAATTGTGTTGAAACCATAGGAAGCGCTTACAAGAGTCGTGGCAGTTCGGGAAGCTCGTTGACTTTCAAGTCGCGTCGTAATCACATTCCTGGTCATGTCGCAATAAGGTGTGATTTTATATTTAAAGTAAAAAATTATTTTAAATTTACTCTTCCTTTAAGGAATATTCAAATTTATATTTTTACTCTTCCTTTAAGGAATATTTAAGCTAAAAGCTTCCTTAATATGTACGTATCTTTAGGATCTCTTTTTAAATATTTGGTTTATGAACTCGGGCCTTATTTTTTAAGTATTATCAAATCTATGTTTTAAGATTTTCATGGGAACCTTTCCTTTCTTTTTTTTTGGTGTGTTGGAAAACTTTTTTCCAATTTGTGTTTGTGGAGTTGATTTAGTTGATTGTAATCAATTTTGTTCTAAATTTGTAATTGAATCTTTTTGTTGTTTTATAATGGTATCAAATATAAAGTGTTTGTGATTATTTTGTATTGCGAATTTTAATAATTGAATGATTTTTGAAATATTTATGAAATATTGTAAACATAAAAAATTAAAATAAAATTGTATTTTTAGAGGTTCAATCATGTATCTTAGTATTAAATTCTTTATTGTTATGTTGAACTTAAATAACTATTTTCCTTAGATATAAGGGATATAGATTCAATGCATTGAATAAGACTTACTACCCTATCTTTTTGGACTCATTTTTAAGCTAGGTGACTTTCAACAAAACATCAAATGGTTAAACAACAATGACATGGTCTACAGACTAATCTATCTATTACTTTCTTAGGATATGTAATGTCCATTTGTGTTAACTAGTTCTTTATCTTGAATTATGTTATGTTGTTTGATTAAAAGGTCTATATTGAGTTGATTATACGATATGATGTAATTGTATTATAGATGTATGCATTACTTGATTGTACATGTTTCATTGGTCATTATACATTGATTCCACTATAATTTTCTTTGTTGGATTTAATGCTTCACCTTGAGTGTACAATAAATTTAAAGTGTTTGACCAATAGAAGGCATGCAGAGGAGAATGCCACAGATTCCACTTAGCCATCTCACCTTGCCTAGTCCTTGAGATTGAGTTAATGACCTTGTGACTATTGTGGATATGAATGTTTGGTTGCTTAAACTATCTTATTTAGTTATGAATGAATGGTATTTACTATGTTTAATTGATTTTCCACTAATTTCAATCATCTGTGATTCTAGATCCCTTATTTTAAAACATGCAAAATGAGAATTTTCTTGTGTGGGTGTATTTTGTTTTTATTTCATTGCATATATTTAATCTTCAAAATGTTTGATGAAGTATTTGTAAAATATCTAGTTTCTTATGAGTTGAAAGAGTTTTAATAAATTATATTAGGCCTTGATGAAAATGTCTTACATAATTTAAATATCGTCTAATTGAAAATAAATTTGAAAATCTATCTAAATAGATAATTGAAAGCTACACATAAATCATTTAGAAAAAGGTCATTAACCATTTTGGAAAAGATAGTAGATATTTAGAATGGAAATATCTACATGCCAAAAATATCTATTTTGAATTTAAAAACTAGTTTGAATGTGAAAGGAAGGAAATGTTACTTGAGGGTTAAGGGATTTTTGGATATACATGCTTCTATCTTAAGTATTAAAGCATATGGTTTTGGGTTAGGAGCATTCAAATTGAATATAAGAGTAGCTTCAATCGAATAGCTCAATTATGTTCTAGTTTTTTATTATTTTGGAAAAACTCAAAGTTGCCACATTGTTATGGCAACTTTTTTTAAAAAAAGTATGTGATTACAAAAGTGTGATGCTAGGTAGATTTGGGTCATAAGAGTATTTTTAGAATTTTGAGATTGTGAAATATATTTTGAAGGTTTTAGTATGGTTCTTCAATGGCGAAATGAAATTTTCATCTTTTGAAATTTTTTGAAATTGTTGAAAATATATAAATTTTGAAATGTAGGTAACTTAGATCATTTTATTTTGCAAGATGAAAAGTCTTCCTATGAATTAAGTTTATTTAGCTTTTGGTAACGCGTGACACAATTTAAACCTCAATTTTTGTGCCAAGACTATTTTGTAGGTTTTTGTTCTTTGGCACTTAAGAATGATATGTAATTAGTGTTTGCAACACATAATGTATTCTTTTCTAGGTGTGATAATTTCATACTTTATTTTTTGTGTCATGAGCATTTAAAAAAAAAAGATCATTCAGACGTGTTCATGGATTAATAGGCATAGTTTTGGAGTGGTATTCCTTCTATCCTTCAATTGTTTTATAATAAAGTGATTTTTGTAGATGACTAGAGTGGGATAACATTAATGAAGCATAAGCGTCAAAGTCCATTTTAACCATGAATTGTATTTAAACTTTGTTTGATTGGGTTATATGAGTCCATGATGTGAAATGGTATTGAATCTTTATAGGTTTTTATCCATAGCGTGATTTGTATTGAATAGTGTGAGGAAACCATGTGTCCCTCTTGTGTGAATGTCATTGTATTGCTTCAAACTAGTTGCATGTGTGTGAGATTTAGCCTCAATAGTAACGTGTCCATGTTCTTCTCTCTCCATAGCTTGGGGGTTTCCTACTATGGCATATGTATCTATTGCACTCAACAATGGTAATAAAGTGGGCAGTGGGTAACATTCTCCATTGATCCTTTCTTGAAGATCTCTTAGGAATTGAAAGAGTTCCTAGTATATATATATATATTTTTTAATTTAAAATCACGCTTTTAGTGGTGGGGGTTACAAGCTAAGCAGGCTTAACCTTGGGGAAAATTCCATGATGAAGAGCACTTCAGTTGGAGTAGTACTTTCATGGGTGACCTCCCAGGAAGGCCCAACACTTCACCTTTGTGAGGATCACCAATATGCAATGAGTGCTAAGTGTACCATTCACTATCATGAGTTATGGGTTCTTGTGAACCACTACTCATGAAACATGGGTCAATGAGTTTGACTTAAAATACTATACGATTGAATCTCAATAGCAATATCATACTTTGACACGTGGAAACATACCTCCTACTTAAACATTGATGAGCTAAAGGGGATCTGTAATGAATGGTTCATAAGGTTGAAGGTTTTACAAATGGGGTTGCAAGCAAGTAGGGATTAACCTTGAGGAAAACTCCATGGTTAAGCGCTTGAGTTAGAGTAGTACTTAGATGGGTGACCTCCTGAGAAGGCCCAATGCTTCTCCTTTATGAGCATCACCTAGATGTAATGAGTGCTAAATGGACCATTCATTATCATGAGAGATGGGTTCTTGTGAGCCACTACTCATGAAACATGGGTCAATGAGTTTGACTTGAAAAACTACATAGTTGAATCCTAATAGCAATATCATAATTTGACATGATGTGGAAACATACCTCCTACTTATCAATTGATGAGCTAAAGGGGCTCTATAATGAATGGTTCATAAGGCAGAACACTTGTTGAAGGTTTTGCAAATGGGTTGCAAGCTAAGCAAGCTTAACCTTGGGGAAAACTCCATGGTTAAGCGCACTTGAGTTGGAGTAGTACTTGGATGGGTGACCTCTCAAAAAGGCCCAATGCTTCACCTTTGTGAGCATCACCTACATGCAATGAGTGCTAAGTGGACCATTCGTTATCATGAAAGATGGGTTCTTGTGAACCACTACTCATGAAACATGGGTCAATAAGTTTGACTCAAAAAACTACACAATTGAATCCTGATACAAATATCATTATATACATATGAGGTATATAATTTTTTTTCCCTAAATAAACATTAAAAAAATATACACCTTGAAAATGATATATCTTGATTTATATTATTTGATTAATATAAAAAATATATATACCTTTAAAATGATATATGTATAAAATGTCTCGTGTGACTCAATGGCAAGGGACTATAGATGAATATTTAGAAAAAGTTCTTTTGGTATGGAATGGTATACACACAATTATAATAGTTTCTTGGGTTAGTGAATGAAATGAAATGAATTGAAAATTTTTAATGACGTCCACGAGGCCAAAGAAGCCTATGGGACCCAAGAGTAGCACAAGAGCCTCCCACAAAAGGCCTAAACAGATTGCAAACTCCGTTCGAGATCAGCCCTTCTGCAGTGAATTTTGATGATGAAGTTTGCAGTTTGTCTAACCTTGATTCTTCAAACAGGGTATTTAAATTATCGACCTGCACGGTGTCCCCATAACTAGCCCGGATGTCTTTATACGCTGAGCACTCCATGGTGAAATGCCATTCCGTCTCCACCATACCCATGTTACAAAATCGACATTTTCTATTTTCCCACTCCTCTTTAGGAACCACCCACCTGCCCGTTTCACACCTAAGATGATGTGAACTAGTACGCAATTGGGCAATCAACATTTTTGCTTTCCATTTGATATTCGCGCCTATATAGGCCTTTTCTTCATGATCCCTCGTGGGATTGAATTCTTTGATATAGTAATCCTTTTTGCGTCCTGCTTTTTTCATCCATATAGCATATTTAAATTTTTCTCTCACATATTTTTTTATTTCTTCATTTGTGTTTGGGCATTCATGCATCTCAACATCCCATTTTTTCATCCATTTGATATTTTGTTTCATCCAGGTGTTCTTTCTTCTAGTTAGCTCTTCTTTCATGATTAACTTAGGCCACCGATGACTCTCCATATTCTGGACCTTCTTTAGGTAGCTTAATAACCGAATCATCGCCGAGGCCTCCAAGGGAAAAGTACCGGTCTCAGCCAATAAAATCTCATAGGGCACTGTAGTCTTAAGCTTGAGGCTGCTTATAATTAGATGTTTTTGTATTCTTTCCACTTGTCTCCATTTCTGGTCTGACATATTGCTGCCCCAAATTTCACACCCATATAGAATCACCGGAGTGACAAGAAGCCCAAAAAGCGTTCTTTTAGTTTTCCAATCCCATAATTCAGCATTTCTACATCTATTTTGCAGAGAGTATAGCGCTTTCCAACCTCCCTGAATTCTTTTTGCTCTACATGTTTCCCAACTGAGTTTGTTGTGAAAATCAAGCCCAAGGTACTTGTACTCTTCCACTATTTCCAACGGTCTACTTTCAAAGAGAAATTCAATTTGCTGTTTTTTCCTCCGCAGCGAGAAGATCATTATTTTGGTTTTGCTAGTGTTCACTTGCATCTGACCTCTTGCTAGTGGAAACATTATTTTCTCATTATTAGTTAGAGACCCATTGGGAATCTGAGGAATAAAGTGGCGCAAATTTTGAAATATGTAAGGTGCAAATTCATTCCGAAGAGCTTGGAGTGCATTCCATAGAGCCTGGAGTGATGTACCGTGTCCCTAAGTATTTTTTTAAAGGGAAATTTGCGCCACTTTAGGGAGTTACTTATAATAATATCTATGAATCTTAGATAAAACAAAAGAAACGGCACGTGCACCTGAGTTACTGTCAAATTTTGAAGCTGGCTGACTCACATGTTTTTGGAGTTTCACGTCTTCACAATAGACAGCTGTCCGCATGTTTTTACGTGGGATTTCTTTGATTGGCTATAAATTTTTAGCTATTTTAATTTAAAATATATAAAATAGTTTGTCATGTTTTATTGTTGTTTAGAGAGACCGAAAGAATTTTCGACGTCATATATCATTCAATCCATATCAATAAAATTTGATTGCGTTGTCAAAATGGATCTGTAAAATTGCCTTTTGGTAGGTGGGAAAATTTTGAAGGCGATAGTGACATGCGAGTAAAATAAATATTTGTTAGTTTCAAAAAGCTCTCATTAATTAAGATAGAGAGAAATTACAGCGTAATTCAATCGGAGAGAAGCTACTTTGTATATAATTTCCATAATTATGCCGAGAGGCATTCCATTACAATGGCAGGCATCCATATACATAAAAACAACCGCTTAAATCTTGGACAACATGAAAATTATTACCGTTGATTTGTTTTTAGGTAAGTTTTTATAATGATTCCCTGAGAAGAGTTAGTAGTTCAAGAATAATGGAGCTTCAATAAATATTAAACCCTTCAGTTTTGATCACGTTTAACTGTTGATAACCGCTCCAGCTGCTGTATTAATGTAGTTAAAGTTGATAACCACTACAGCTGCTATATTAATGTAGTTAAATTGAATAATTAATGTGCACAACAATAATTGTTGGTGACAAAGGCAATTGCAATCACAAGCATCCATTTACATAAAAACATGTGCTCAAATCTTGGCTGCAGTTAAAATCTTGGTCGTTCAAAATCTATACAATAAATATTGAATTTAATGAAGCAAAGAACACAGCCTACATGGTTGGTTGTTCTGCAAATAATAGATAAGGATTGGAATGTGGTTGCTTATTTCGTGAAAACAAAAGGGAATACAATAAATTTCAAACTCGTCACATCCTCAATTTTCTAGTTAAGTTGCAAAAAAAAATGGGAATACAATAAATTTCAAACACGTCACATCCTCAATTTGCCTATAAATTAAATTATTAATGTGCATACAATAACTGTTGGCAAGTACATGCAAAAAAAAGAAGAAAAAAACTCTTGCTGTTGCAAAATCTGGTAAGCTTTCTTTAACTAGCGTATTTAGAAAGTTGTATTTTTTTAGAAAGTTGTATTTTTTTAGACTATGTGTAAGTTTGTAACTTTATTCATGGATTGTATTTAATCTTACTTACAATTATGGCCTTTAGAGAATAGATAGTTTGAAATTACTTTTATTCTCAACCTATTGTGTTTGTTTTAAAAAAAAATGGAAATTTAAGATTCACAGTGAAAACCCACTCAGCTGTAAGTTATTTTGATAAAAAAATTCCTAACTATTTCTATTTGTAAATTATTTGTTTCTTAACAAAAAAAAAATAGTTTTAAATTACTTTTACCTTATTCACGGATTGTATTCAACCTTACTTAGAATTATGGCCTTTACAGAATAGATAGTTATAAATTACTTTTATTCTCAACCTATTGTGTTTGTTTGAAAAAAAAATTACTTTTAGTATTTGCAGTGAAAATCCACTCAGCTGTAAGTTATTTTGATAAAATTTATCTTAACTATTTCCATTTGTAAATTCTTTGTTTCTTCATAAAAGAATAATATAATTTTAAATTACTTTTACCTTATTCATGAATTGTATTTAATCTTACTTAGAATTATGTCCTTTAGAGAATAGATAGTTTTAAATTACTTTTGTTTTATAAAACATCTACCTTTGGTATTCTGGTGAAAATCCACTCAGCTGTAAGTTTTTTAATTTTTTTTTCCTAACTATTTCCATTTGTAAATTATTTGTTTCTTCAGAAAAGAATAATTTAGTTTTAAATTACTTTTATTCAAAATTTATTATGTTTGTTTTTTCAAAAAAATAACCTTTAAAATTAACTTTTTTGATAATTTTTTTTCAAACTAATTCTATGTGTAAATTCTCTTTTCTTCAAAGAAGGCACCTACTCAATACAATAAGGAAATGGGTTTTTTGTTAAGTAAAATTTTGAATGATAGTTGCTAACAATGGCTCATAATATGTGTTTGTTTTCCATTGAGTTCAATGTTTTTAATGTAAAGATGTAAATTCTCCGTTTTCATTGAAAGCCATGTGATTTTTTGGGTATTCAGCTTCACCATGTTGTCTTGTGTGATTGCACTATTTGGCTAAGGTTAGATCACTAAGGGATGTGTACATTGGTCAAGAATGGCTAGAATATTAGCTGCACTATTTAAATGTATCCAATGATCCCATCTAGATTAACTTTCCATTGTTTTGCTTTGATTTCTAATTTCTGGAATTTGGACTTTTTTCCCACAGGTGGTTAAAAAAAGACATACAAGTATTCAAACATAGTTGTTTAACAAAGCTTACAAAGGTATTTATCATTTCAATTGTTATTTCTTCTCTATATTTCTATATTTCTATGTTGCTTGCAGTCCTATAATTTTTTAAATCTTTTTTTTAATTTGCATCATACAAAAAAAATTGATTAGAATAAAATACAAGAAAAGTAAAACATTAAGGTTTCTATGATCTGTTCTGAGTCATCAATAAATCACATATATGAAATAATAAATTGTAATAAATGAAAAAAATTGGATTTACCGCCCCTCCTACATTTATTGTATTACATCAAATGAGGGTAAATTTACAAACTCTGAGTTCTATAACATATGTATATAAACTGCAATGAATCAACAATACGTCAGTTAGGAAAAGAAAGACATAGAATTTAAACTTTTAAAATAGAATAACTTTGTTTATAGTTTAGAACAATGCTCTCTTTGCTGAGAATAGAGTCTAATCTATGTGTAGCATTGAAATTTAAAACAGTCAAATACAGAACAAGAGAGCTTAAAAAATAAAATATCACTCTTTCCAATCACTACTACTTCAGCAAACTCAGAAAGATAGCTGTCTGTCCCAATAGAAAAACCAAATCCCTTAATCAATAATTTAGTGTTTGGTTATTTACTTTTGAAAATTGCTTTTACCTTTCCTAAAAAACAACTATTATTTCCCTTTGAATTACCCCTATTTCCAAGAATATAACATGATAAATCACATATATGAAATAATAAATTGTACTAAATGAAAAAAAGTGGATTAACCACCACTCCTACATTTATTGTATTACATCAAACCAGGGTAAATTTGCAAACTATGAGTTCTATAACATAAGTATATAAACTACAATGAATCAACAATATGTCAGTTAGGAAAAGAAAAACATAGAATTAAAAATTTTAAAATACAATAACTTCATTTATAGTTTAGAACAATGGTCTCTTTGCTGAAAATAGAGTCTAATCTATGTGTAGCATTGAAATTTAAAACAACCAAATACAGAACAAGAGAGCTTAAAAAATAAAACATCACTCTTTCCAATTGCTACTACTTCAACAAACTCAGAAAGATAGTTGTCTATCCCAACAGTTAGTATTTGGTTATTTACTTTTGAAAATTGCTTTTACCTTTCAAAAAAATAAACTATCATTTCCCTTTGAATTGCCCCTATTTCCAAGAATATAACATGAGTATCATAGATCATTTCATCAAAAGCAAAAAAAAAAATCATCTTGATTGTGGCCTCTAAAAATGTAAATTCTTTGCTTCTTTTGAAAACGCACCTACTATATTCTTTTAACTTTTACATGACAACATTTTGCAAGTAAGACTATTTCAAGAGTAGCATAGCTTTGTTTAGTTATTTCTCTCAAATATTAAATTTTGTTGTTTAGCTAATAATGTTACCTCGTTTTCTTTAAATTTTAGAATAATAATTTTATTTATTTTTTATTTCTAGATAATGGAAAATATTGAAGGTCATCAAAATCAAACAGGAAATTCAATAACAAGTCCAATAGTAATTTCAGATGATGATTCTGTTGGTTCAAATGTGTACATTGAAACACCAATTGGAAAATTAGTAAAATCAATTACTGAGCATTCACAAAAGATTATCCAAGAGATAGAAGAAGCTACGTACCTTACTGTTGCTGTTGAAGAAGAAGAAGTCCAACAAATGGAAGACATTGCAAAACAATTCCATAAAACATGTAGGAAAGTAGGTGGCTTCTGCTCTTTTTAAAAAGAAATCTACTATGATGAACAGTACAAGCAAGGCTCATCAAACATCATCATTGAACAGTTTTTACTTTTTCTAAATGATGTATATCCTTAATTTTGTAAATAACTCATTAGTACATACTTTGTAGAATAACAATGTAAATCCTTCATCAAATACCAGTAAAGATATCTTCATTGTACATTAATTCTTATACATGTCATATGTACATATTTTGAAAAATACCATTGTATCAGATATTAGATATCTTCTTTGTACAAATTAACATAAAAAATGAATATATATTTGTATATTTCTTGTAAAAACTCAGAACAATTCTATATCTCTATTTTTTTTTAGTAACAACCAATTAGTCTCTGTGAAGCATTTTTCTGCTCTTTTGTTGAGTCAGACTTTTCCTGCTAAACTATTGTGTATATCTAAAAAAAATACTTAAAGTTCTTCATATTTTTGTTCTCATTAACAGAGTTGGGAGCACCTACTACATTAAGCTTACTGTAGTTGTCATTTAAAATTACTTGAATGTTGCTTTTAAAATGCTTTACATTTGTAGATCAATTATTAATGTGATAGGCATTTATTTGTCTATTAAGTTGAAAGGACTTTCTTTCTCTGTTGTAAAAATCAAAAAATATAAAAAAATACTTTAATTCATTAGCATGGCAAGAGCAGAAAAAATTGGTAAAATTGCGCAAGTTACTTAGCTATGGTATTTTTTGAGACATGTGAATACTTGGCAAATCAGGGTTTCTATAAATATTGCTGCTATTTACTGTAAAACGTTGCTTATATCAAAGTGAGAATAAATAGATCAGAAACTTGTTTTAATTATAAATAAACTAACATCCTTATTAAAATAACAAACTGGTTCGGTTACAGAGTGATTTATGAATCCTGTATAAATTTATTTGATTAATGTTGTTATTTGATTAAAGTCTTAGAAAATATAAACTCGGATGATCAATTTGTTTCATAAAAAAAGAAAATGCCCAATTCCATGATACTATCATAATATGGAAAACAGTTGACATCATAAAAATGTTCACTATCCTCACTTTCCTTAACCAATCCTTGGTCTTGTGATTATTGTGTTGTTCACATACAAATTTCAAGGCTTTTCACTTCACATTGTTGAAAGCCTTATGCCCAAAAAGCATTGTATGATTTATTCTTTTAACAATTTCTATTCCAATGAGCTTAACAAGTAGAGTTATTCAAAAGAACATAATAAAACCAACATTGAAGATTTTATAATTGAAAATTTTGAAAGTGTGCAACAAACTTATTATAAGCACTGCTTGGAGGATTGTAGCTTCCATCTTATGGTGCAAAACATGTTTAAATATATGTCTTTACTAATAATGAATTACAAAAAAAAAAAAATATACATGACTTGATTAGTTAAATTTTAAATCTTCTTTTTAAATATTCTATATTTTGCTTTATATTTCAATGTTGCTTGCGACCTCTAATTCTTGAGATTTTCATATTTATTTGCAGCTACCAACCCAAACACAAATAAACAATTAAACACAATTCACAAAGGTATTTATCATTTCATTTTTCCATATTAATTTAATTGCATACCACAAAAAATATATCTTTACTAATAATGAATTACAAAAAAATGAAATTTGTACATGAATTGATTAGTTAAATTTTAAATCTTTTTTATAAATACTAGATATTTTGCTTTATATTTTAATGTTGCTTGTGACCTCTAATTCTTGAGATTTTCATACAGCTACCAACCCAAACACAAACAAAGTTCACAAAGGTATTTATCACTTCATTTTTCCATATTAATTTAATTGCATAAAACATGATTTGATTAGTTATATTTTAAATCTTAAATACAAATTACAAATTACTCATTGATATTTAATTTCTATTTAGATATGGAAAAAATTATATTTCTACAAATTTAATATATATATATTAAAATATATGAATTTAGAAAATAATAATAGATACTTTATTATAATAATGCATTAATTATAAGTCCTTATTTATTCACTTGATTGTAGAAAACAATACCTTTAATGTACTCTATTTATAAATAATTTCCATAAATTATGGCTATGTAGGGATGGAAAATTCAAACAATACATTTGATCAAGGAACTACTTCAGAAAATCAAGCTCCTAAAAGAATCATTCCTATTAAAGCTTTGAATCCTTACCAAAGTAGATGGACAATAAAAGCTAGAGTGACTATGAAACAACAACTTCACCACTTCAAAAATGCAAATGGAGAAGGAAAAGTTTTTTCATTCGATTTACTTGATTCTAATGGAGGTGAAATAAGAGTAACATGTTTTAATGCAATTGCAGAGAAATTCTATTTTACTATAGAAAGTGGGAAAATCTTTACAATATCAAATGGGACTCTCAAACCTGCAAATAAAAAAATCAACAATACAAACAACAAGTGGGAAATATTGTTGCAAAGTAATTCCACTATTAATTCATGTATTGAGGAGGATACATTGATACCCAAGCATTGTTTCAATTTCACATGTCAATAAATGAATTGAAAGAAATGCAATGCAATTCAACAGTTGATATCATTGGTATTGTTTTATCAATCAATCCATGTTATACAATATTGAGAAAGAATGGCAGTCAAACTCATAAACAAACAATTCAACTTAGTGACAAGTCAAACTTCAAAATTGACTTTACCATGTGGGGTGATTTTTGCAACAAGGAAGGTCAAGAACTTCAACAGTTATGTGATTCAGGAATTTTAACAACTCTCGTTGTAAAGGCCGCAAGAATAAGTGACTATGGTGGGAAATCTTTGGGGACAATCAGCACAACACAGCTTCTAATAAATCCAAATCTTCCAGAGTCAGAACAGTTAAAAGCTTGGTTTAATACAGAAGGAAAAAACTTCACTTCTAAATCTATTACAAAGGAGAATTCATTTGTTAATCAAACTTTAGTGCAAAAAATAGTGGAAGAAATAAAAGGTCAACAACTTTCTATATGTGATACAGCTGCATGGATGTTACTTAAAGCTACATTGTCTTTCATCAAGTATGATAATTTCTATTACACTGCTTGCCCCTTGGAAACTGAAGGTAAGATATGCAAAAAAAAGGTGCAAAAAAATGGAAATGATAATTGGTATTGTCAAAAATGTGATAAAAGTTTCAGTAATTGTGATTATAGATATCTCCTTCAATGCCAGCTGCAAGATCATACAGGTTCAACTTGGGCTACAACTTTTGAAAAAGTAGGAGAAGAAATTATGGGTGTAACAGCAAATGAATTGTATACATTGAAGCACAAAGATCAAGATGATTTGAAGTTTGCAAACATTATCCGCAAAGTACTATTCAAAAAATATATATTCATAGTCCAAGTGAAAAAAGAGACTTACAACAATGAAGAAAGGTTAAAGTGCACAATCATAAAAACAAAGGACTTTGATTATTCATCTGAAAGCAAAGTTCTATTAAATTCAATTGCTTAAATTTGGGAGTTTCATATTTTAAGCAAAAAAAACTTGTAAACATTTGTGTATTTCAAACACACCCATGTATAGTGTTTTGAATCATGTTAACACTTCATGTTTTGTACATACTTTGTAAGACTCTAATGTATTTTCAATCAAATATCTCTTAAAACATGTTCTTTGTACATTACTTGTCATATATGTATATAATTGTATAGTTTTTTGTAAAAATGTTCAACATACATTTATGGTTGTTATACATATTCTTTTAAATACACTAAATGTAAATTAAAATCTAAATATTAATTTCATTTTCTTTCCTTTTAGATCATGGACAATATCGAGGCTAAAGAAAACCAATCATACAACTCAGTAACAAGTCCAATAATAGTCCCTGATGACTCTTTCAACTCAAATGTCGACATCAAAACACCAATTCAAAAATTAATCAAATCAATCTGTGAACATTCTGACAAGATTATCAAAGAAATTGAAGAAGCAACTTATCATATTGTTGATGTCGAAGAAGAAGAAATACATGAAATCGAAGATCTTGCAAAAATATTCCATCATACATCTTGTAAAGTTGAAGGATTCAGTCGATTTTTAAAAGAACTATACCATGACACAAAGTATGAGCAAGGATTATCACACAAAATTATTGAACATTTTAAAATATTCTTGAACCATAACTAATGTATTTCAACAATACCATTGTATAGGGTTTTCATACATGTTAATAACTCCTATGCACATACTCTGTAAAACAGAAATGTATTTTCAATCATGTATATCTCTTAAAATATCTACTCTGTAAATTAATTCTCATATATATATAATTGTATTTAATTCTATAGCTATGTTTTTTGTACATGTCAAGTTTTTTAAGATTTCAACTAAAACATAGTTCAATGGATTTTAAAAATGCTTTCCAACCGACTTTCTAAATGTATCTACAATTTAATTTTTAAGCATTCTTTTCATTGTACAATATTTCATAAAATGTTATTATATTTCTCCTTTCATACTCAATAAATTTATAGGATTGACTTTTTTTTGTTAGATATGGGGCGTCCAAAGAAACAATTTCAATCTGAAGAACAAAGGAAACAGTATAAAAAAGAATACCAAAGAGAATATAGAAAACAACAATGGCAAAAAATGACTGATGAAGAAAGAGAAGAACAAAGGAAAAAATAAATGAAGCAGATAGAATAAGATATGCTGGGAAAAAATTACAATTAAATATGCAACATTCACAATCAGAAAATATAGGGGAAGGAAATATAAACATGGATAACTTTGAACAGGAAAATGACTCCCAATGTGGTTCAAATTCAAATGTTCAAACAATAATTAATCCAAATGGGTTGCTTGCATCTGACTTCAAACATATGGAAATGGTATTTCGAAAGCATTTAGATGCATACAAATCCCCATCAATTTGTCATATTTGTGAAGAATGTTATATTGGAATTAAAATATATCAAACAAAACAGGGCCCTATTTGCAATAGATGCAAACAAGAGAGAGGTGTCAATAGATTTTCAGCTACAAATAATATGAATCCAGGAGAACAGCCACAAGAATTATCAAAGCTCACTCAAGTTGAAGAAATGTTAATCGCTCGTGTAAGCCCAATTCTACAAGTCACACATGCAAGAGGTGGTCAGTATAAATATAGAGGACACTCTATAAGCTTTCCACAACATATTGAGCACATAGCAAAAAAATTGCCCCATTCTATTATAGATTTGCCAATCATAATAGTTCGAAGGAAAGATCAACGTGGCACTAATTATCATTTCACAGTGAACAGAGATCGTTTTTATAAAGCGTTGCAATACAAAATAATGCACGACAAATTTTACTCTAACATCACAATTGATCCAAATGCTCTGCACAATTTATCTTCAAACTATGATGAAAATATTTTTCATCAACTACGAACAGTGCATATTGAATTAGAAGCAGATGCAAATGAAACTTTGATTTTTGGACAAATGATGGATACTGACGAAGGTAATATCATTGATCACACTACATCAATTGCTTATCAAACACCTAATGAACAAACAGAAATGGAGTTGATTCGTGCATGGGTTAACAATCCAAATACAAATCCAACATCAATTATTGATTGGCCAATAATTAGTTCATCTCCAATAAATGAATATGTAACATCAGGATTACTTAATATGGCATTTCCAACTTTGTTTCCTGATGGTATATGCGATTGGTTAGAGCCACAAATAAAACAAATACATCTTCATGAATATGTAAAGCATCTATTTTGATACAAAGACGGTCGGTTTGCAAAACATCCACGGTTCTGATATTATATGTCAAATATGATAATGAGGCATCGAGCACAAAAATCTACTGCATTTTTTGTGAAAAGAAACATCCATGATATGCCAATCACTATACAAGAGTTACGTGATCATATGAGAACAACACCAACATCATATCTTGCAGATAGATTGATGCGATATGGAACTTCTTTAAGAGGCACTAGATCATATTGGACAAAATGTCGTGCAGAATTGATAGACATGCTACATCAAATTGGTACACCTACAATATTCTATACATTGAGTGCAACAAACTTGTATTGGCTAGATTTACATGCACTAATGCCAGGAACACAGCCAGCAGATCCACGACATGCACAGGTTTGGCAAAAGCAAAAATATTATCGACAACCCTCATATAGTAGCACAATATATGCACTTACGACACTCTCATTTCAGAAAAGAAATCCTTCAGAAAGGAATTAATGTTAAAGATTATTGGTCCAAATATGAGTGGCAACATAGAGGATCAACACACATACATGGATTTCTATGAATACATGGAGCACCAAACATGGATGCTATTGATTGGTCCAACAATAAACAACGAAATGCAGCATAAATGTACTTCAACAACATTGTTCATGCATGGAATCCTCGACATACTACAACTAGACAAAATTTACAGGTACATTTTTTATATAAAAAGAACATGTAAATACATTTCTTCAAACCATCTAATAGAAAAAAAATCAACTTCCTATTACAAGCATTCCAAGATAATACTATTCATCCATGTCTCAAAAACACAAGGCAACTTGTAGAAACAGATGTAGAAAAGAATTATGAGGAGATAGCAAACAGTGTACAAAGACATACAATTTGCAGAAAAGGTGCATGCCTACGAGAAAAAAAGGGAAAAATGATTTGCAGGCAAGTCTTCTAAAAAAAAATTATATACATTACTCTACCATATATTTTTTTTCTAATTAATTTAAAAAAACTAATTAAATGATATTAATATGACTTATAGATATAATACTCCATGGCCACTCAATTTACAAGGACCAAGATTATACAAAAATATAGAAACTGGTGAAAGAAAATTTGAGCCTCTTTGAAATGATGACAAACTTAATTCACACAACAGATACATTTTGCAACTGTGGAGAGCAAATATAGACTGGCAACCAGTTCTTTCAAAACTTGTTGTGGTTAAATACATTGCAAAGTATGCAGCAAAAGTAGAGAGAAGCTCAGAAACATACCAACAAATGTTAATACGTCTTGCAAATGTAGAAAACCCAGATGATCTTGCTGCAAAAGCTTATAAGAAGCTTCTAATAAAAACAATAATAGAAAGGGACATTGGAGCGCAAGAAACAAGCCATATGTTATTAGAACTACCATTAGTGGAAAGCAGTAGAAGATTTATCAACCTAAATGTATCAAAAGAAGTTTTCAAACGTGTGCTATTACATGAAAATAATAACAATGAAGAACAAGAACTATCTTACATTGATGTGTACAAAATAAGGCCTTCACACATGGAAGAAGTCTCATTAATTAATTCAGCAAAATCATGGATATATAATGCTAAGCGCAAAAATGAAATCAAATGGACTCCAAGGAAAAACTCAGCTATTGTACGAGTATTTCCTAAATTTATATCAATTCCACCAAGAGAGTCAAACAAATAGTTCGAGTATTGCTTCTTAGAATTGCTACTATACAAACCATTCCGTGACATCAACAGAGATATTGGTCATAACAATGATTCAGTAATATCCAATTGGGAAACTTCAACTATAATCAATGGCATGTCGAGCAAAGAACAATTACATAAATTACTGAAGACAATAACTATTCACAATCAGAAGATAGTAATATTATCCAACATACTTCTATAGAGCATGAATGGGAAATTATATCAAGGCTACAACATGGTCAAAATATGCACATTTCAGAGATAGATATGTTGGGAAAAAGAGATTTAGACAAACAAACGGATTGGTCTACAGATTTCAAAGATGATCAGTACACATATGAAGCTATAAATTTCATTAGCAAAATGAAAAATAATAGCTTTGCAATTCATCATAATGTATCACAATCTACTACCTATGGAAATCTCAGCAATAAACAACATAAAGCAGTTAATATTATCCTCTCACACTACACTGCTAATCAGAATAAATCACCACTGTATATGATTATTCAAGGAACAACAGGAATAGGAAAGTCATATGTTATAGGTGCAATACAAGAAGCACTTCAGAAAGCTTCAATGCCAAATCAATCTCCACTTCTTTTACTCACACCAACAGGAGTAGCAACATTCAATATTGGAGCATCAACTATTCATTCAAAATTGAAAATTCCAATAAGAGACTTCAAAGAACTTGAAGGAACATGATTAACACAATTGCAACAGGAATTGGCACATATCAGATACATATTGATTGATGAAATGAGCTTTCTAGGTGAAAAATTGCTTGAAAACATAGATTGTCGCCTCTGTCAAGCTTTTCCACAAAATTCATATCAAAACTTTGCAGGTATGCATCTAAATAAAAAAAAAATGGCATATATTATTCCTTTTACCAATTTTTTTTTTACATATACTACAATTGATTTTTTATCAAAAATAATTAACAACACAATATTTATAAATTGTTTTCAGGAATATCATTGATTTTGGTTGGAGACCTCGGACAGTTACCACCTGTTAATGATAGACCAGCATATAGTAGCAAAAGGCGAGCTAGAATACTGTGGGAACAATTCACAAATGTAATTACTTTAGATCACATTTACAGACAAGATGGATTAAACACTGATCAACAAAGATTTCGTCAACTGCTAGCAAACATTAAAGATGCAAACCCTACTCTACAAGACTGGGAAATTCTAATGACAAGATCTAATACAAGACTTGATACAACAACCAATGAGGACTTTGAAAACAATGTTCATTTGTTTGCAACAAATGAAAATGTTCACATCCACAACAGGAAAAAATTATACTCATTGGAAAAACCAGTTGCACGTAGCATTCCAACCAAAAATGGTGGTAACAGTTTAGCAGAAGATAATGCCGATGATGAATTAGATATTGAGTTACTATTGAGTATAAATGCAAGAGTTATGTTAACATCAAATCTGTGCATACAAGCAGGACTTGTAAATGGAGCTCTCAGATTGGTTCAAAAGATTGTATACAAACCACGAACAAAACCACCACAACCACCAACATATGTATTGGTCAAATTCGACAATTACTATGGGGTACCTTTCAATATTGAAGACCCATTTACTGTACCAGTCACACCAATTCAACGAGGAAGCACAATCCAAATACCTTTAAGATTAGCTTGGGCACTAACAATACACAAAGCACAAGGTCTAACTCTTCAAAAAGCAACAATCGATATAGGACCAACAGAAAGAACAGGATTAACATTTGTGGGAATTTCCCGTGTCAAGTCTATACAAGACATCCGCATTATGCCCCCTTTCACATTCAACAGATATGAAAGAATGAAGAGAGGAAAACAAATTTCAAACAGAAAAGTAGAAGAAAATAGGCTTAAAGCTTTAGAAATTAACTAATGTAAATTATATACTAATGTTTCCAATACAATCAACATTTGTAGAAAAAAAATGCATTCAACCTTAATTCAATAATTCAAAATTCATTATATTTCAAATGTTGTATTCAAACAATAATATAGACAGGATGGATGAGTGATGCCTTAATTGCAAACAATACATTCTATCTTATTATCAATGCTCTCAATAATCAATATGCTTCATGTAAAGATATCTCTCGACGTAATTTAGATAGATTATTCTATAAGATAACTAAGCTACTTTATATCAACTATAATGAACACTTAATATTTACAAGTAATGATAATACATTGTCCACTAAGGCCAAAATAGACCCCGTAAAACTGAAAACGTACACTGGGAAAAAAACTAAATAGCCAAAGCCACCGAATAGTCCTTTGTAGAAGACAAAAGACAGTTGACCGTAGCTAAACACCATCAGATTTATCTAGTTCCCCTGATTAGATTGGGTTGCAAGTTCAATTCCCTCAGAGCATTTGCTGGAACAAACACAAGCAACAATAAAACAAATTAATTTTATCATATATTAAAAATAAATAATGCCAGAATACAATAGCCTGTGAAAACACTAACCTTCTTTACTCAGTTGTTCCAATCTAAGCTTCACTTTAGGTTGTACATTTAAAATAACTTTGAACTTTATTATTTTGGTTAATATAATTCCAATTGTGAAGTATTTTTGAAAAAATTAACTGAAAACTGTGCTATAAAACAGGCCAAAATTTGGATATCCAGATTTGTAGCACACGACAAGGACTGAAATTACCAAGCGGAGTTGGATACACTACATCAGTCAGGAAGAATAGTCTACAGGTTGCAGACAAAAAATATTTAAGCTTAAAGCACCAGTTCCAGGCGATAGATTGTCAGCAATTCCAAGGAATAAAACACAGAATTTACAGGCATGGCATGTTGCCCATAGCACCAAAAATAAACTACAGACCGTCAATTTCTGGTCACAAAACTCAGCGGGAAACTACAGATCGTCATTTTCTGGGCTTAAAGAAAGAACCAATTCGAGATATTAGACTCTCAACAATTTTAAGAATAAGAAAAATGCTTTCCACTTATGGCTGGATGCCCATAGCATCGAAAACAAAGTACAAACGGACAATTTCTGAACCTAATGAAAACAATTTGCAAGCCTAAAGCGCTAATTTCAGGTAATATTCTATCAATAATTTCAAGAACTAAAATACAGGCTTCCCAGGCATGGATTGATACCCATGCCACAAACTATATGCCTTTAATTTCTGGACCTCAAACACAGGCTTCCCAGGCAAGGATTATAGACCTTCAATTTTTGGGCATAAAACACAGGCTTCCCAAGCATGGATTGATGCCCATGGCACAAACTATAGCCCTGCAATTTCTGGGCCTAAAACACAGGCTTCCAAGTGATGGATTGATGCACATGGCACAAACTATAGGCCTGCAGTTTCTGGGCCTAAAACACAGGCTTCCCAGTGATGGATTGGTGCCTGGATTGATGCCCATGGCACAAACTATAGGCCAGAAATTTCTGGGCCTAAAACACAGTCTTCCCAGTGATGGATTGATGCTTATGGCACAAACCATAGCATGTAGTTTCTGGGCCTAAAACATAGGCTTCCCAGGCATGGATTGCTGTCCCCGGCACAAACTATAAGCCTGCAATTTCTGGGCCTAAAACACAGGCTTCCCAGGCATGGATTGATGTCCAGGGCACAAACTACAGGTCTGCAATTTCTTAGCCTAAAACAGAGGCTTCAAAGGCATGGATTGATTCCCATGGTACAAACTATAGCCCTGCAATTTCTGGGCCTAAAACACAGGACTCCCACGCATGGATTGATATCCATGGCACAAACTATAGGCCTGCAATTTCTGGACCTAAAACACAGATTTCTCAGGCATGGATTGATGTCCATGGCACAAACTATAGGTCTGCAATTTCTGGGCCTAAAACAGAGGCTTCACAAGCATGGATTGATTCCCATGGTACAAACTATAGCCCTGCAATTTCTAGGCCTAAAACACAGGACTCCCAAGCATGGATTGATATCCATGGCACAAACTATAGGCCTATTTCTGGACCTAAAACACAGACTTCTTAGGCATCAAATTAATGTCCATAGCACAAACTAGGCCTGCATTTCTGGGCCTAAAACACAGGCTTCCCAGCCATGAATTGATATCTATGGCACAAAGTACAGGCCTGCAACACAGGATCCCTAGGCATGGATTGATGCCCATGGCACAAAATATTAGGCCTTCAATTTCTGGGCCGAGTCCATGGCACAAACTATTTTCCTGCAATTTTTGGGTCTACAGGCTTCTCAGGCATGGATTGATGCCCATGCCATAAACTATAGGCCTTCAATTTCTAGGCCTAGTTCATGGCACAGACTATAGGCCTGCAATTTCTGGGCCTAACTATAGACATGCAATAGATTGATGCCCATGGCACAAACTATTTATGGGCCTAAAACACAGGCTTCCCAGGGATGGGTTGATACTCATGGCACAAACTATAGGGCTGTAATTTCTGGCCTAAAACACAGGCCTCCCAGGCATAGATCGATGCCCATGACACAAATTATAGGCCTCCAATTTGTGGGCCTAAAACACAGGTTTCCAAGGCATGGATTGATACCTATGGCACAAATTATAGGCCTTCAATTTCTGGGCCTAAAACACAGGCTTCCCAGGCATACTAATGCCCATGGCACAAACTATAGGCCTTCAATTTCTGGGCCTAAAAACTCTGAAGCACCAATTCCGGCCGATAGTCTACAATTTCAACGATCAAAGCACAGGCTTTCCAGGCATGGCATGATGCCAATAGCACCAAAAACATAGGCTTTCCAGCCATGGCTTTACGCCCATAGCACCCAACAAAAAAAAAAACTATCAATTTCCCGGCCATAAACGAGAACAGATGTGCTCATACTATATACTACAAAAGAAACAGACTTCCACTGCGTCAAATGTTTAGACCTTTTTATTCCAGTACTCTGCAAAGCACCCAAAAGAGGATTTAGAAAGCCTATTGTCCAAGCCTGGAAACCCAGGCAGAAAAACGAGTAGATTCTGACTATTGCCACTAATAAATAAATAAATAGTTACCCAAAATGGTATTGGTTGTGTCGTGCTCAAATCTGACTGTCACTTCCGAATGGATATGGGGTGCTGGTGGCAGGATACGCACGTTTTGGATTCCTTTGATGAAAAAAACTCACTTAATATTGATTTGTAGTACATTGCTTGCTAAGAACTAATTTACGTCAATCCTCTTTTATAGAGGTGTACAGAAGTTTCCAGATTACAGAAGAGTTTAGAGCTCACAAGAAATTTCTGGAACAATGTCGACACATGCATTTAATGTCTTCACCTATTGTTTATGCGTTAGAGGTTAGAAATTTCTAGAAATTGCGTAGGCTGTAAAAATCTCTCAGAGATTTGTTAGGTGGGAGAAATTAATTTTCCAACACTCCCCTTATTTTGACCACACTTGTTTTATCATTTTTTGTCTTCAAATGCGTAAAACATTAAACATTTTCATGCATGATCTAAAGGATGGGTCAGGCCTAAAGCCTTTTAGGTACCCGGTAATCACTTTTTAATATTGACCATCAAACATTCAAATTCTATTTTTTGAAAATTCCTTGTTTGCAAATTCCTTGCTTGCTCACTAGTCTTCTGATCTGCAATCCAATTTCTTCCTTTTTCGGAAGTAGGCTGCTACACTTTGCTGCACAATAATTTTGGTTTCATTTTGTTCTCAATCATGAACTTTGATCTAGGCTTCATGCACCTTCACCTTCAAATAATCTTCAAATCACTTAAAATTTAGATGTAGCCTTTTTCTTGATTTCTATTATCTTTGATATATGAACATTTACACTTGAACAACATTTTGAACATACTAGTCAACTTTTGCCAATTTGTTCCAAAATTCCAACCACAATTCATTTTCATGCACTCTTTCATATATTTATTATTCCAACTTGTATTCCAACACATTTTTTCAGAATGGTTTTTTTAACCACACATACTGCAAGGGTGTAAGTCCCAACACTTTTCCTTGGTATGCCCTTTCCTATGGCAATGCATACACTCAACACTTTTCATTTCTTGAACAAATTTTCTTGGACTTGTAACATCAATCCCTTTGCCTGTGACATAACCGAGACCTTCATACTTTGGCCTCACTAATGGTTGAATAGGCTCTCTTGTTCCTTGCCCATGTTTTCCCAAACCTTCACCTTTATAACCCATTCAAGATTTTCATAATTTTTAAACCAACATTTTTTTCATGACAATTATCAAGATTTGTAGAGACATTATCATCTTCATTATTACATTCTTCTTCATGAACCACTTGAGCAATACCACATAAACCAATTGATTTATCAACCGAACAATTTAGATCTTTTGGACAACATGAGACATCACAAACTAATGATTTTGACTTTAAACATTCATTTTCTTCCTTTAACTTTGATATTTCTTCTTTTTGTGAACAATTTTCTTCATGTAATTTCTTTATCTTTTCTTGTAAATCTTCATTATTTTTCTTAACCTCATCAAACAACTTTAATTTTTCTTCTAACTCTTTATTCTTCTTACTATCTTCCCACAAAATTTCTAAAACTTCATCAACCACCTTTAACTTTTCTTCTAGTATTTTATTCTTCTCCTCAACTTGACACAAATCTTTCAAAAGTTCATTAATTTTTTCTTTTAAAAAATCATTCTCACAAATTAAATTTTCTTTTTCTTTTAACACTCTTTTACCAAGTTTTCCCATTGATTCAAGGAATTTAAACTCACCTTGATGTCACTTTCACTTTGATTGCAATGATTTATTTTCCAATTGCACAGCTTCTATCTTCTTAACAATTTGACAGACACACTGATACAAATAGTAACTCTGGTCTGTTTTTACTGACAGGGAACTCTTTTTTTTGTAAGAAAAATCTCATAGTGACTTCACTTCAAAAAGTACACCCACAATCTCAATGATTTTTTTCTGCTCTTAGGGCTCACTTAGCCTATAGATCACAAGATTTAAATCTTACAGCCTACAACTGACAACACGCAGCAAACACTCGAAACAGCTCAGATTAGAACAGAACTTACAGGCGCCTCAAACACCTTAAGTCAAGCATAATATGATGTGAGAAGTAGTCGTCCAGACCAAGAAATATTCTGCCCTGACTTGATAAATTCGCAGTAGTTCCAAAACTTCACGTTTTGATCTCCTACTGTCACGTTCAGCACTCTTTCAGCTTGAAGCTGGCTTCAGACCTTACTCAGCCTCATACAAAGATCCTTTGCCTTCGATTTATTGGCAGCAACTAACTCTTTCTTGAACACTGAGATGGACCTCTTGATTGCTTCGATCATGGCTTCCTCCTCAGACTTCTGCAACTTTTTCCTCTACACATTTCCTTGTCCTTCCCCACATCTCTTAACTTTGATTGCAATTTCTTCACACAAATTCACCATCGATTCACAGCTTTCATAGCTGACACATGCCACCCACAACTGAATTTGGAAGGGCTCTGATGCCATGATAAACTAAATAAAATAGAGCAATGAAGACACACACTTAAACAAAAAAAATAGAGGAGATTTTCACACTAAAAAAATGAAACAAAAAATATATTCACTTCATAATTATATAGCACTATGCTGCTATTTTCTTACACACCTGAAATGAGAGGAAGATACTGTATTTATAGATCTTTTAG
>VDFB02360140.1:0-38731 GCA_007258455.2 Sequoia sempervirens
ATAACAAAAGGATTTTTACATGGAAACCCTATTAGGGGAAAAACCATAGTGGAGGTCAATCCACAATAATGTCCTGAGTATACTCAAAAGGAAAAATTACAAAATGGGAATGCACTTGCATTCAAGCACACTGCCTAGAGCTCACTACTCAAAAATTTAAAGGCTCACTACCTTACAAATATTTGGATAAAATCCAAAGATTGAACTGAGAAAGTAGCATCTACAAATGCTTGATTACAACTCTGGTTAGGCTCATCAATCGCTCTCTTGAACTTCTGACTGATTCTACTCTTCTGCTCTGTTCTACTCTAATTCGCTTCACAAAATCCTTAATGCACAAGTGAAACTATGCATAATCGCTCTTCAATCCTTCTGATATTCACAACATACCTCAAATCACACCAAACATGCACCAAAATGATAGAATCGATTACATATATATATCCGTTGCTAAGGATTTAATCGCTTCATGTTAGCTTCAACAAAATAAGGAATATGCACAAACTGTTGAATCAAATCATGCATAATATTCAATGCGTATCCACAAAATTCGGCGACAACATAGTGAGGACCCAAAACAAAATGCTCAAACGTAAAAATACTTAAGCAATAACTCCTCAAATATCTGTGACACACTACATCCACCAAGTCAGCCTTCATAAACTAATGAATAGAAAATTAGTCAACCGGATCTTCTAACTTACACTCAAATCGATATGAGGCACCAAGACTTATAGAGAACACAGATAATGCATCGACCTATCAGCCCTGAGATCCATAACAAAAAATACTAACAAAAAATATGCATATGAATCAAAGAACACAAATCTATCAGATGCTCTGTTCTAACTTAACAGATGATCATTGATCTTCAATTTGTCTGTGGGTATGATCAAATGATGACATGTGGATCATCTTACTAACAAGGGTTTCCATCAATGACAACACTAGAAAACATGTGCAGTGTCTCTTGCCAACAATTGTGTCTGGTAGGTCTTAGAGTACGTATGCTCTCCCCTAATTTTAGTGTGAACTTGGGGATCAAAAATAATTTGGGATCTGTACATTTTGTTCATTTACCTAAGAAAGTGATAGTTTTCTTATGCTCTCCCCTCATGTCTAGTGCAATCTTAGGGATCAAAAATAGTATCATTTCCTTTTTAATTTCAATAGGAGGCTTGCTTAGGGATTTCATCACCCCAAGGATGACCTCAACCATGTTTATCGATGGGGTATATAAAGGGAGAAGAATGAAATTTGTACCCCAATTTGTGGCCAACGTCCTCTAAGCCAATTCTTGTGACCCTTGGTTCATCGAGATGTGTATAGGTGAAGAGAAGAGGGGATACCCCCCTCGACTTGGGCATCCTCAAATGAGTTCATTTTTCATAGTCCCACTACAAACCTTTTTTTATTTAGAAGACTTAAGACCTTTTAGATGTTACTGCTAGTGGAGTGCAGTGTACAACATCATGCATGAAGTTATCTAGCATGTACTATCTTAGGGTGAGATATAATTCTCTTGGAGGTGTAAAAACCTACAAGGCAAGGAGGAAAGCGAGCCCTTGTGTCATTGGAGATGTAGTTATCCCCCTTCAATAGTGTAGCCATGTATCTATGGTATTCTATGGTATTTTATTGATGGGCCTCTACTAGTGGGACACACCTTTTATACTAGTTAGGCTATACTTCTTGGAATGTCTTATTTTTTTAGACAAGTGATACCATTTAGCTTGTCACCTTGAAATATCAACAGTTATCATGTCTATTGTATGAATTGTTTTTCTTTCCATCTTTTCTAAAAAACACTTAGATCAGACCATAACTACTCATAACCACATAATTGAACTTCATTCAATTTCTAATAAATTAAATTTTTGGTCAAAATAACAAATTTGTTAAGTTTTGAGTCATAATTATTGTCTATGTGACATCTGCCATACTATGGCATATTTGTACCCTTCTTTGGCACATTTGTACCTCCTTATGGCACAATTGTGCCACAAAGTGGCACATTTGTGGCATAGAGTGGGACGTTTGTCTTAGACTATCACACCATCCCAGTTTTCTTTGAATTTTACTAAATTTCCATCCTTTTTTCTTATAATCATGTAACTGTACCTCACAAGCTCATAATTGTCTATCTTATTGTGCAATTGTTTATCATTATGCACAAATGTATTTCATTCAAATTTAGAAAACTAAGTTTTAGGTTAGAATATCACATTTTCTTAATCTTGTGTCGCAACTATCATAGTCTAGCACATCTATACCTCCTTGTGGCACATTTGTGTCTTAGATTGGTGTTATTGTGGATTAGACTATTGGACCTATTTCCCAAAGTGGCATAATTGTTTGAGACCTTCAAAAATCCAAATTTTCTCTAAAAATTGGACCATCATCCATTCTTTCTTAGAATGATGCATTGGGCAAGTGTAAAAAGTTGGGGGACCAAAAAGTGGCCAACTTTTTTATAAAAATTTGAAAATCCATAACGCAAGCACGTTATGAGTTGTTATAAGAAAAAAAAAAATCAAATTCATTTGTAGACTATCACATTTCCTCCATCTGTGGCCTGCAAACCCTTTGAAGGTTTGCTCGCAATGTGGAGACCCCAAATTCGACAATTTCTTCATTGAATCTTTGCTATTTCTTCGCCAGAATGCTGCCATGTCGACAAGGAGTTCAAAGGAGTAAGCTTTTATTGTTTTTTTTATGAATTGTTCATTAAATAGGTAGATTTAATATGTTTTTAATGTTAATTTCTTTAATTTTTAGGAGTTTAAAATCTACTTGATTCTCCTCAAAATCCTTCTCCTCCTCATGAACAACCACACCAACAAAATCCTGATGAACAACCACAACAAAAAAACTCCAACAATTCCTCAACATCCTCCTAGAACTCAACAAAATTTAATGGGGGAAATTGAAAAGAATAAAAAACAAATTGAGTTAATTGTGAGGTTGAACGATCATATAAGTTCAACCTTAGAAAGAACCATGCTTGGAAATTTACTTCAAGCTATGTTAACACATGTAGATGCAAATAGAAAGAAATTAAGTTGTTGGGTGGATAAGAGGCGGGAGTACATAAATTTTTTATGCAGATAAACTATCCTACAAACAAGTAAAAAATTAAAAAAATAACAAAATATGACTTGTGTTCACTATTCACTAACCCACATACAAATCAACTTCTTGACCTTACAAGCAAAAGGTTTCCTATCCATTGGTGCAACCACCAAGGGATAAAGGACAATTTTTGGAATAGGTGGTGGATGGTTTTTGACCATCCTCCATGCAACAATAATGAGGGTCCCCAATATTTCTTGAGGAATCTCTACTGCGAGTTTATCCTCAATAAAATCCACAACAATTTTGATGTGGTACTTCTAGGGGAGAGGTGGTGGGTTGGCACAAGATAGACCAGGTACATGTCTCAATCCTCAATGACCAACGAGATGAGCAATCACTAGACCAAATTATGAGCATGTTGCTATCTCTTTCGTCATGAAGAAGAGTGCTTAGGTGAATACTCTATAGTCTATTAGTTCTCTGACCCAAAGTATCATTGAGCGTGTGAGTCCTATAGTAAAGTGTTAGCTAGGGGAGATTTCGAGGGGTAGGGTTCCACCCCATATTTTTCAGGTTTGTAGATCCACCTATACATATGACCCCATAGATAGTTAGGAGGTTGGCACGTAGGCTACGTTTACAGCTGACTAGTTGGCGATGACAAATGCCATATTGAGTGAGGCTTTCGACCTCGATATATAGGTAAATTTTACCATGTTCATTGAATTTAATTTTTTAATTTTAATTTTTAAAATGCGATATTAACTAATTTAGTTTAATGATTGTAGTGAAATTTTAGGGTCATAGTGTTCATATTGTTTTCACTAGCCCTCCACCTCCTTTTTACTCCACGACATCTACTACCAAGGTATGTAACTAGTAAACAATTATAAATATTACATGTGAATAGCATCATTATATGAATGGTTATCTAATATCTAATTTTGGATGTTGAATAGGTTAATATTGGAGATTTCACGACAACACCTCCCAATGGCAGTGGAGTTCAAACCTTCACTCAAGTAATAGAATAAAGAGTTTAAGTAATAAACACGTATTTAATAGATTTGTGTAGTTTATATTTAGGGTTGATTACATTGCATTACACATCTTTCAAAATCAAAGCATTACTTCACATTACATAACTAATAACTAGATGTTGATAGATGACAAAATTTCAATTACAATTTATAGTTTTTTAGAAAGTTAGCATAAGAAGTGATGCAATTACTTCACATAACATAACTAGTAACTAGGAACAGCTGCCAATTGCATTTTCTTGTCATGACATTCCATGAGACCACATTTTATTGAGGTATTTTTTCAAATAGTTTACTGCCTTTTCTATGATATGGATGCTTGGAAAAAATCTATTAAAGAATAATATTAAGCAATAGCATAGACAAGGCAATGAGTTGTTTGAAAGAACGCCTCAAAGAAATGTGGTCTCATGGTGATGGACATCACCATGAGACCACATTTCTTTGAGGCGTTCTTTCAAACAACTCATTGCCTTGTCTACGCTACCACATTTTCCATACATGTCTACCAAAGGATTTTATCAAACAATTCACTTCCTTGTTGTTATGGCTAAAATCCTAAAACAGGGGCTTTTCAACAAACTATGGATGCTTGGAAAAAATCTATCAAAGCATAGTAGTAAGCAATAGCATAGACAAGGAAATGAGTTTTTTGAAAAAATTCCTCGAAGAAATGTGGTCTCATGGTGGTGGAATGGCATTCCATCACCATGAGACCACATTTCTTCGAGGCATTCTTTCAAACAACTTGTTTCCTTAAGAACAGTTCACTGCCTTCTCTATGCTACCACATTTTTTGTACATTTCTACCAAAGCATTTTATCAAATAGTTCACTACTTTGCTACTATGGATAAAAGCCTAAAATAGGTGCTTTCGAACAAGTGATGGATAGGAAAAATAGTAAGCATAATAGTAAGAAATGTATAGTTCAATAAGTACTCAAAATTTTATTGATTATCTCATACATTATAAGCCATGACCTGCATCACTATTCTATTTTTTGTGATTGAATAGTTTGTTGTTTTATTTTCAAATGATTGAAGTAGAAACACCTCCTGATGTTGATAGGGAAATGGACCGTGGTATATCTTCCACAATAGACAGTGTGATGGATCTCACAAGGGTATGAGGAAAATTAGTAAATTTCAAAATACATTCATTTTTATAGCTATTTTTTATTAAAAAATCACATGATTATTGATTCTTAGTTTAATTTCTATTTGGATGGTTTCTATAGGATTTTGGCATGCCAAGCCCTGAGCATGCAAATATTTCGCTTAAGGAGAGAGATCGTTTGGTGGCGGTAAGTGATTATTTTGTTAAATATATCATTTTTGATAATGCAATTTCTATATATTAATGTCTTTACTTGTTATTGTAATAGGTGAAGATTGATCTAGAACTAAATAGGAGGAGCAACCCTCAAATTCAAAGTAAACGAGTGTCATACACATCACCATCCAACTGACCAACAAAGGCCACCTGCTTGTTTCCTTGACCTGGAGGGCAATGACTTTTGATTGGGGTCCTTTGTTGTATGCCTATATGGAATTTTTGGAAATATTTTTTCTTGCATATACTTGACATTGTATGCCTATATGGCTATTTTGTATATATTTTAGACTTATATCGACATATATTGATGTATGCCTACATGGCTATTTGGTTAATACAAATATTTTTTATTGATGGTGTCCATATTTGCATTATAAACCATGCTTCAATACATATTTTTGGATGGTTTACTTCAAATATTTAAAATCCAAGTGTTTTCCATGCACTCTTCTTTTCTATAATTGTAAACATATAATAAAGTTTGAACATTATTCTCCTATAAGATTATTGAACATTAAATCAATCATATGAATATAGTAATGCTTCATGCTTCATGTGCTTCATAGAGGAAATTCATATGTATGTTTGATGCTTCATATCGTTGAGGAAGACATCTACCATTCCACATGTATGCTTCATGTTACCATTCACGTGTATGCTTCATGCTTCATGTATTACGTAGATAAAGAAAACATCATGAAGCCATTGATGAAAGAAAATGGAAAGTAACAACTAAGTCTCACAAGCAAGAAACTAAAGGCATGCAAGTCTTATTAAAGATCATGAGGGCATTGGATTATTGGAGATTACGAGACCATGAATCAACCTTCCAAACAAAAAAATTCATAGATATTCATCCTATTTCTAAACATGAATTTGAACCCAATAATTAGAAGAATGCAACTTTAAAAGTTAAAATTGCATGCCTACAATAGTAAATAAACAACTTCAAGAGACATGCATGATAGAAACAGAACCAACTGAAAGTTCAAGAATTACCTTTTCCCCAAGCATATCTGAAAAGTTGCAAATAAATAAATTTAGGTTCTCACGAATAGTGATATGAATTTGGTCATGACTTTTCAAAGGTGAAAAGTTGTGACCCTTCGAATAGGAAAGACTACAAACCTTTTATAATGAAGTGTGGTGACCATGCCTAGTGTAGATGTTCCCACCTAGACGTGTTGGTGCTAATTGTTTGGCCCCATGAAGAACAAAAAAAAAAGTAGCCTACCTTGCAACTATACACTACATGCAACTGACCTGTTTTCTATCAACTAAAGTTTGTTCACCATGGGAAAATGACTTGGAGCTATCAAAAATTGAGAAAGGTTGTTGTATAGGGTCCCTACATGATCTTGTAGCCTCAAATAGAATGTTTCCAAGTGCCATGGTTTTCAAGTAATTGCTCGTCAAATTTTGATGCCCTTTTTCCCTTTGGTCTCTTAAGAGACTTCACTGGTAGAATGTGGTTCAAACTTTTTTGGTGTTTTTGGGTTCAAAAGAGGACCTTCCCTAGCATAAACCCACCCATACAGACATGTTGGGACATTTGTTTAGGTTGTATGACGAACAGAATGAAAGTTACATTACTTTCCAACCTTACACTACATGCAATTGACCTGTTTTCCATCAATTGAAATTTGTTCACCATGGGAAAACGATTTGTAGCTATCAAAAACTAAGAGAATTTGTTGTAGAGGGTCCCTATGTGATCTTGTAGCCTCAAAAACAATGTTTCCAAGTGCCACAGTTTTTGATTAATTGGTCGTCGAAGTTTGCTTCCCTTTTGCACTTTGGTCTCTTAAGAGACTTTGTAGAATGTGGCTCAGACTATTTTGGCATGTTTGGGTATAAAAGATGATCTTTCCTAACACAAACCCACCCATAAAGATGTGTTGGAATAGTTGGTTTGGTCGTATGATGAACAAAACAAAAGTTACACCACTTTCCAACTTTACACTACATGCAATTGACCCATTTTCCATTAACTAAAATCTATTCACCATTGAAAAATGACTTGGAGCTACCAAAAAATGAGAGAAATTATTGTAGAGGGTCCCTACATGATCCGATAGTCTCAAAATATTTTTTTCCAAGTGCCAAGGTTTCTGAGTAATCACTTGTTGAAGTTTTTTTCCCTTTTACACTTTGGTCTCTTAGGAGACTTCATCCATAGAATGTGGCTTCGACTATTTTGGTGTGTTTGGGTGTGAAAGAGGACCTTTCCTAGTATAAACCAACCCATACAAATGTGTTGGATCATTTGGTTTGGTTGTATGATGAACAAAAAAAAAGTTACACCACTTTCCAACTTTATACTACATGAAACTAACCCATTTTCCATCAACTAAAATTTGTTTACCACGAGAAAAAAAACTTGGAGATATCAAAAATTAAGAGAGGTTATTATAGAGGGTCCCTACATGATCCTGCAGCCTCAGAAAAAATGTTTCCAAGTGCCATGATTTTTGAGTAATCACTTGTCAAAGTGTTCTTCCCTTTTGCACTTTGGTCTCTTAAGAGACTTTGCCGATAGAATGTGGCTCAGATTGTTTCGACGTGTTTGGGTGAAAAATAGGACCTTTTCTAGCATAAAACCACCCATACATATGTGTGGAATAATTAGTTCAGTTGTATGATGAACAAAATGAAAGTAACACCACTTTCCAACTTTACACTACATGTAACTGACCCGTTTTCCATCAATTGAAATCTATTCACCCTAGGCAAACAAATGGGAGCTATCAAAAACCGAAAGAGGTTATTGTAGAGGGGCCTTACATTATCCCATAGCCTCAGATAGAATGTTTCCAAGTGCCACAATTTTTGAGTAATCGCTCTTTAAAGTTTTTTTCCCTTTTGCACTTTGGTCTCTTAAGAGACTTTGCTAGTAAAATGTGGCTTAGTCTGTTTCGACGTGTTTGGGTGAAAAACAAGAAATTTCTTAGCATAAACCAACCCATACATATGTGTTGGAACAATCAGTTCGGTCGTATGATGAACATAAAGAAAGTTACACCACTTTCCAACTTTACACTACATGCAACTAACTTGTTTTCCATCAACTGAAATCTTTTCATCACAGGCAAATGACTTGGAGCAATCAAAAATCAAGATACATTATTGTAGAGGAGCCCTATGTGATCCCATAGCATTAGATGGAATATTTCCAAGTGCCACAATTTCTAAGTAATCACTTGTTGAAGTTTGCTTCCCTTTTGCACTTTGGTCTCTTAAGAGACTTCGCCAATAGAATGTGGCTCAAACTGTTTAAGCATGTTTGGGTGTGAAAGAGGACCTTTACTAGCATAAAACCACCCATACATACGTGTTGGAATAGTCGATTCAGTTGAATGACAAAAAAAGAAGAATCTACACATGCACCTTCCTCAACTTCTCGAGAGTAGGAAAAGTCCCTTCATTGAATACATTATGTATCTCATTCAATTTGGTTACCTTATTTTTCAAGTGATTTTAGAGCATACTAACCTCCTTTTTATTGATGATAAAATATTCTTCTTGTCTTTTAATTCCTTTTCTACGTGGTTAATTTTAGTTTTTAGTTGTTTTTCTTCAATTTCAACACTTCCAACTATTGCCTTTGTATCTACAACTATTGTTATCATCTTTGGAAGTGTCTTTTTTATTACATAATGTAATACAAAACTTCTCTACCTTTATAGATAAGACTTTCAGGTGTCCACCACACAAATTCTCCTGTTTTCACTTACATTATCCCTCCCACCCTACCTAGATAGGTTCCTCTCACTCCAATCCCCTCTCTCCCATTCTCTCTCCCTCTCTCTCGAGTCTCTCTTTCCCACACCTTCTCCCTCTTTTAGGTCTCTCTCTCTCCAACACCCTCTCTCCCAATCCTTCTCTCTCAGGTCTCTCCCTCCCACCCCATCTCCCTCTATCAAGTCTCTCTCTCTCACTCCCTCTATCTCTCTCCCATATGTCTATCTCCCACTCCCTCTCTCCCACTCCCTCTCTCTCCCTCTCTCCCTCTCTCTCAAGTCTCTCCCTCCCACCCCCTCTCTCTCTCTCTTAGGTATCTCCCTAAGGCACCCTACCACATAACTAGATAACTCTCTCTCTCTCTCTCTCACTCCCACTCTCCCTCTCTTAGGTCCCATTCTCTCTCTCACTCCCTCTATCTCTCTCCCTCTCCCACTCTCTCTATCCCTCTCTTCTCTCCCACTCCCTCTCTCTCTTCCCACTCCCTCTCTCTCCTCTCTCTATCTCTCCCTCTCTCTCTCCCACTCCCTCTCTCTTAGGTCTCTCCTTCTCACCCTCTCTCCCTATCTTAGGTCTCTCTCTCACTACCTCTCTCTCTCAGGTCTCTCCCTCACTCTCTCCCTTCCACCCTACTTAGAAAACTCTTGCTCTCTCTTAAAATTCACCCTCCCTCTAAATACATACATACATACATATAAGAAAACATGCATGCATATAGGCATACATACATACTTACATACATACAAGCACACATACATGGGTACATACAATATTACATACATACATGCATACATACATTGATACATACATACACATACATACACTGATACATACATACATACATACATACATACATATACATACACATGTCATACAAGCATACATACATACATACATACAAATATATATACATACATTTAATAGACTAGAATTTAGCACAAATCAAGACATAACACAAGTGTATTATAATGCACTTGCATTATGTCTTGCTTAGGAAACTCTTGAGCACACACGCAAAAAATATGTCAAAACCATGAAATAACACAAACACATTATAATGTGAGTGTGTTATAATGTCCTTGCATTATTTATTGCTTTGGGAATCCTCAAGACTTAGACTTGGTATTTGCTTTGGATTACCAACCCAAAGGCTTGGAGTGCCTTCCCAACATCCAAAGATGTTTTTTTGCATATTCTACAAGATTTCATATAATCGTGTCTGTGCTAACCATTAGGTTTGTGCATGTTTCAAGGTTGAACAAATCGAACACTTGGGTATTGTTAGGCTCTCTTAGCTATTTAATGACCTGTGCCAACCATCAAGTTTGCACATGTTTCAAGGTTGAACAAATTGAACACCTGGGTATTGTTAGGCTCTCTCTTAGCTATTTAACAATGTAATTTTTTTCACATTTTGACAATGTTAAGTCTTTCATCTTTAATTTCTTTTTTTATATGTCCATTTTTGTCAAAAACCATTGTTTGGTACTTTTTTCATTATAAATTAACCATTCATTGAAATTTCAAATAAATTACATTTTTAGAAACTAGACTCCATTCCACTCATTAAAAATAATTGATTTTCAATTAGTTTTTAAAAAAATTAGGGGTAGCATGGCCAAAATTCTATTTTTCAGGACGTGCCAACTTTGAAAATTAGTAAAAAATCAAATATTCATTAAAAATTTATCAAAAAAATTGGGCATAAACTACATAATATTAGCTAATTTCTCACCAAAATGATTTTAAAAATACCAAAAGAAAGTTCACCTTTTGAGGGAGCCACAAAAGTTGCCATGTGTTATGTTTTTTTGAAAAAAAACAACACCAATTTATGTGGCCCCCTCTTTTGAATTCTCATGGTAGAATACTAAGTTAGCTTATCTATGGGTAGTGTGACTTAGGATCTTCTAAGTTAACCTATTCCACCATCACCCCAAATTTGTTGGTTTTGGACTCAAGAGTCTAATTCAAAATTTAACACATTTATCAAAATCCTAAGGTCTAGTTATACTTCTTAGCAATATCAACCTCATTCATCCACCTAAACAACCCATCCAAGTCAATAGTCATATATATTTTATATGGAATTGGAAACAAGGTTGCAAACTAAGAAGAAAATGCAACAATGACAAGAGTCAAACATGGTACCCAAAAACTTAGATCCTTTCCTTGAAACACCAAGAGAATTCACAAACATATTTGTAGAAAGAGGATTTGAAACACAACCCTCACTGAGTCCTAGACATAGTCCCAACATAGGTGAATTAGTAAAAGATGTATCACCCGAGGAGTTGGCTGAAGCCCAACAAGATCCTAATGTTATGAAACTGGTAGACTCAATTCTAGTAGCCAATCATGACAAATATTTATTATTACTTTTCCAAACAAGGGGCTAAACTACCTTCTTCATTTGACACAACACTCATTCAGGATTTCACCAATAATATTTCATCCTTGACCTTTGGGGAAACAATTCCAACAACATCATACCACCTTCCACACCACAACATAATGAACTTACCATTCAACCATCTCCCATTTATTCTCCTAACATGATATCCCAACAAATTGCTATCGCCATTTCACAAAAATATATACCAAAACTACACAAGTATTAGTACCTCTCATACTCACTCAAACTCCCACCTACACCATACAAATAACCAAACCACTATGCAACACAACATCTAGTAATACCATTGCACCTACTTTCATGAACAATCCAAAAAAATAATTAATATCATCTCAATTTTCCCAAGCACCATCACCTAACTTCAACACTAATGCAAACAACATCCAAAATCAAAATTCTATTACCAATCCATTATATCAACATACCATTCCACTTAATAATTCCAACATCTCCAATCAAATTTCCATGGCTAGAGACTTATACTATTCAAGTTCACATCTAAAGATGATATGCTATTGACCCTCTCCTCAGGCCCTTGGTTGTAGGGAAAACACAACTAATCCCTTTGTTGGTGGAAGCTAGGGTTTACCCTATAATAGATCTCAAAAAGATTTCTCCTTTTTAGATTAGATCATGCAGGCTACCTCCCGAGTTCTGGGATGAAATGGTTTTCCAATGAATTGGGAACTTCCTTGGTCACTTCATCATAATAGAAATCATAACAAAGATGAAATACAAGTTAGTTTTTTCCCACTTTAATGTCAATATTTATATCAATAAACTCTCCTAAACTTTATTACTTTGAACATTAAATATTGGAAATGTTCCCAATCGATCTGTTATGAGAATGCTACTATATTATGTCAAAAATGTTCCATATTTGATCATTTAATCTCTGATTACAAAGCCTTGGTTAATGCTTAGAAAAATCTCAAAGGACTTGTGGTGATTTTGGGTGACTCCTTAGAGCACCACCCCTTCAAAGAAGATATCCTTAGCATCATTACAACTCCACCTAAATTTGGGACTAAGGAATTAATGTTAGATATTCTTCCAACACAGGCTATTGAAGACATGGTCGTGTGTATTTTTTTCCTGTAGGAGAGTGTGTTGTCAATGAATGAATTCAAAGAAAAGTTACGAGTTGAAAGAGTTTTGGAAGTAGGGGATACTCTATTATCCAACATGAAATAAAATCCTAATATACATCTAAAACCATCTACATATCCTAAGATTTTAGATGTGCCATAAGACACTATACTGAAGAATATGCTATTGAAATGAATGAATTTAAAGAGATATCACCTTTTGATCTGAAGGATATAGAAGAGGGTAAAATAACTTGCAACCCACCCAATAGTCAAAGCCTTATGGAAAACCCACTCCCACAAAGTGAAAGTGCAAAGTCCCCATCAAATACTATTCCAACTATCTATATAGGGGCAATGATATGTTTCTAGACTGATAGTCAAATACAAGGTTTAGATGGTTGGAAAACCCCCAAGAAAAAAGGTAAATTGAAGAAGGCATATGTTGGGGTTGTAACCAAGGTAGGCTGATCCTCCCAAAGGAAAACAAGGCATAAGGAAATTGCAAAGGAGATAGCTATCGACAAACAATTTAGTATGTTGGAAATTTCCTCAAAGAAGATATCTAAACTAAGTTCATATCAAGTAGAATATTAGAGGGCTAAATAGCCCCCACAAAAATCTGGCTCTAAAAAACTAAATCATAGAGAATAGGATTGACATACTTTTATTACAAGAAGTTAAGATGAATAACACTAATTTTGAAACTATTGCTAAGAACATATGGCCTTCTGCCCACTTTTCATCAGTGAAGCTACTGGAGCCTCCAGTGGACTAGTTACAATGTGGAACCCAAATAGGATGAGTGGATCCCTATTCCTCTAGTCTAAACATTGCTTGGGAGTTTAGTTATCTACTACTGGTCTAACTTGGAACTTCCTAAATATCAATTCCCTCAACATGAGAAATTATAGAAAAAATCTATGGCTTGAACTAAGTAGCTTGATACTTGGCAATAAGGAGGCACATTAGATGCTTATGGGGGACTTCAACTTCCCTCTCTACCCATCAGAGAGGAGGCCTGATTGAATACATTGACAACATGATAGAATTGGTTGACCTTCTAAATTTTATTGGGATTATAGATATTTACCTTCAAGGCCAACTCTTCACTTGGATAAACATGAGATTTGGTGAAAATCTTACCTAGGTTAGACTTGAAAAAATTTTGACCTCCCCTAACTAGGTCACCCTTCATAATCTCAACCTCCTAACTCTACATAGGATGGTACTTACCCAAGGCACCACAAGAAGTGGTTTTCACCATTGGACATTTATTTTTCTTTACTATTTTTTTCTTTTTTCTAATTTTTGTAATTTTGTTGATTTTGTGATTTTTTGGAATTTAGGTATCACTATGATATTGCTATCAAGATTCAACTGTGTAGTTTTACGAGTCAAACAAATTGAGCCATATTTCATGAGCAATGGTTCATAGGAACCCATCTCTCATTATAATGAATAGTCCACTTAGCACTCATTGCATCTAGGTGATGCTCATAGAGGTGAAGCATTGGGCCTTCCTGGGAAGTCACCCATCCCAGTACTACTCCAGCTCAAGCGTACTTAACCACAAATTTTCCCCCAAGGTTAAGCCCACTTAGCTTACAACCCCATTTGAAAAACCTTCAGCAAGTGTTCTGCCTTATGAACCATTCATTATAGAGCCCCCTTTGCTTAGCAATTGATAAATAGGAGGTATTTTCCACAATGTGTCAAATTATGATATTGCTATCGGGATTCAACTGTTTAGTTTTACGAGACAAAATATTGACCCATGTTTCATGATTAGTGGTCCACAAGAACCCATCTCTCATGATAATGAATAGTTCACTTAGCACTCATTGCATCTAGGTGATGCTCACTATTATCTCCCAGAAATGCACCCTATGCAAAGTTATGAAAACTGAGCTTTCTGGAGAAACATGGGATCATTTCAAGGATGTGGGTCACCTGAAGCTGAAATGAACCTCCAGAGAAGTCCGGCTTCCTTGTTGGGTCATCACCTAAAACTCCTGATTCTTTGAAGGGAAAGGGAGAAGAAATGCATAAAATAAAACTAATGCTATGGTGATACACCGAACTGAAAAGAACAATGAGATACTCGAGTTACACTTGAATACTGATGATGGAGATGGGACTGCACAACAAGATTCTATGGATTATGCATACAAACATGTTCGACATGCACACACTTTCAAGAAGGAAAAACATATTTTCACAAATTAAAAGCTCATGTGCAATTGAGTAAACACAGTTTATAACCTACATGATACCACTTTTGCAAAGAAAGGAATGCTAACATGAAATAAAGCTATAAGGAAAAGAAAGATTTCACTAAGTAGCTTGATGAATCACTTAAAAATGCACAATACTTCACAAGAACCAAAAGGCAAAAAATGAACCATCAATGGTAATCAAGGTAAATTCTATATAACATGTTCCAAAACGAGTTACAAAAGTTTGCTAATTTGAGAGAGGACTATAGAAGTCACAGACTTTCGAAAAGCATCAGGAGAACTATTTTACAAAGAGGCAAAAAAAATGCCTTATATAAAAAAGTGTGTCAGCCCCCTAGGGCTTACAAAAAAAATATCTGGCTCTGAAAGATTTTCCCTTAGATCTTTTCATGAAATTAATGCTGCATTCCTGTGTGTCTTTTTTGTCCATGTCGGTGAAGAAACACTCCCGGAGAAGCTTTTAGATCTTTCGCAACTACCGCATTCATTTCTGGTCCCCGTGTCCACCTTTGAATCCCCTGTCGAGCTGCTTGGAATGCTTTAGAGCCAATCCACATCAGTTTCACTATGTTGATTCTCTTGGCACTTGGTTCCACTGCCAACGATTTACCCGTAGCTCTCTCTGATTGACTAGATAAAATCCACATGGATTCCCCGATGGTCAAAACCTTGTTCAGTCAGAATCACATCTCGGCGAGACACTGGAAGTGTCTCACCGATGCAATTATGTCCCTCCGCAGCTATTGGCATAACATGAAACCGTCGGTGAGAGCTCCTATCGAGCCCAAAAGTCATCAACATCCATAGTGGCTGTCACCCAGACCATCGGAAAGACCAACATTCGATCACCGAGACCTCTCAACGAAGTCCCTTCCTTTTCCCCCCGAGCTCAAAGATTTCATTCGGTGAGACACTGGCGAGTTGGGAAGACTTCATAGTGAGGTCCAATAGTCATACTGATATCCGCTTCCGTCGCTGAGACCACACCATGTCGGCAAGACATTGCTCTGATGGCTAGAAGCTATGCCGATGTCATATATGTCGGGGAGACCTTCTACATTCAGCGAGACCTTACGTCGAAGCTCAACCACTTCCCCGGGCTCAAACATCCCTTTCTATCGATAGGACATCACATCGAATCCCCTATACTCTCGGCGAGACACCATGCTTATTGGCTAGACCTCCTGTCGAAGGCAAAATTAGCGCCGAACTGAAACTTTGGTGGGGCCTTCTTCTTTCGGGCAGACCTTTCAGTAGTCACGTCGATATGTATTCCTACGTTTCATAATCATCGCTGCAACATCCTCTTGTTGGGGAGATGTCCTGTAGATACCCTACGTCTCACCGAAACCTTTATATGTTCACTTTTGGTCATCATGACAATCTCATTCTCTCCCTGATGAAGCAACATGTCAGTGTGACTATCACTGGTCGGTGAGACTTTAAGACCTCATACTGATAGAACCTTTTTGTGCTTTGTCGGTGAGACCAAATGCATTCACCAAGACATCTCTCTGCCTCAAAGTTTCTCACCGAGATGCATATCTTTATCGGTGGTCGACAAGACTTAAGGGACTTGACAAGACCACACACCAAAGAAGACAACTCCTGCTGAAGTGTTTACCCGATGCGATTAGTCGGTGAGACCCAAAGAAGTCACCAAGACTTCACCCCGAAGGAAAAATCTCCCGCCGATATGCATATCCTTTTGTCGCCGGGACAATGATCAATGTCTTGCCGATAGGAACCTGTAGGTGAATTCCACTCGCTGTGACATTCCTGGGGTCTTGCCGATAGGCAACATAGAAGCATATTTAACCAATTGCATTATGGGTCGGGGAGACCCAGATAATCTCATGCTGATAGTATCCCTAATGTGAAGCATTTAGACTTGATGGAACCCCTGCTAGTTGGCAAGACATTTGGAAGGTCTTGCCAACTTTCTTCTTAAAGGAAAATTATGTCAAACTTGACTAAGGCCGACCTTTCAAATGAGCTCCTTGTGAAATGTCATGAGATGCATGAACTAACCCTCAATGAAAATGTCCCATTTGGAACTTATGAACATCTGAAACATAATCCGTATTGCCTGATTGAGCCCATAGGTGAAAATTGGGTAACACTCACAAAGGTGAAGCATTAGGCCTTCCTGGGAGGTCACCCATCCCAGTACTACTCCAACTCAAGCATGCTTAACCACAGAGTTTCCCCCAGGTTAAGCTCACTTAGCTTACAACCCCATTTTCAAAACCTTTACCAAGTGTTATGCCTTATGAACCATTCATTATAGAGCCCCTATTTTTCTTAACAATTGATAAGTAGGAGGTATTTTACACAATGTGTCAAATTATGATATTGCTAGTAGGATTCAACTGTGTAGTTTTATGAGTCAAACACATTGACCCATGTTTCACAAGTAGTGGTTCACAAGAACCCATCTCTCATGGTAATGAATAGTCCACTTAGCTCTCATTGCATCTAGGTGATCCTCACATAGGTGAATCATTGGGCCTTCTCGAGAGGTCACCCATCCCAGTACTACTCTAGCTCAAGTGTGCTTAGCCACAAAGTAAATCCTCCAAGGTTAAGCCGACTTAGCTTACAACCCCATTTGAAAAACCTTCACCAAGTGTTGTGCATTATGAACCATTCATTATAGAGCCCCTCTTGCTCATCAACCAATATGTAGGAGGTATTTTCCACTCTATGTCAAATTATGATATTGCTATCAGGATTCAACTATGTATTTTTACGAGTCAAACACATTGACCCATGTTTCATGAGTAGTGGTTCACAAGAACCCATCTCTCATGATAATGAATAGTCCACTTAGCACTCACTACATCTAGGTGATGCTCATAGAGGTGAAGCATTGGGCCTTCCTGGGAGGTCATCCATCCTAGTACTAATCCAACCACTTAGCACTCATTACATATAGGTGATGCTCACAGAGATGAAGCATTGGGAATTCTCGGGATGTCACCCATCCTAGTACTACATCTCAAGCACGCTTAACCATAGAGTTGGAAAATTGATGTAGTTTATTTGGATGCTTCAATCATGGGATGCCAACAATATATTTTCATATAGAGTTGCTTTGCTAGGATTTTTACACTAGTATATAATGCATAATCATCATGATGCTCTTTGATAGTTGGGTTTACCTTGTCTAAATATAAACATTTTGAGAGAGTGCCATCATAACTCTTGTGGTAAAGTGTGGTTGCAAGGATGCAGTGGATTCTATATTTTGGTTTAGATTTAGGGTGATTTTGTGTGGATTTAGATGATGGAGGTAAGGATTGGGATTTGGATTGTAGATGGAATAAATAGTGATTTGGAGGTGGATGTGTAGATTGATGGATTTTGAATTTAAGGATTTGATGTTTTGATTGCAATGAGGGATGTTGGGATTGGGTGTTGATATTGGATTTAGATTTGGGATTCATCTTAAGATTGGGACCAAAATTCTCTTTGGATAGTGAAGTTGTGCATGAAAATTGTGAAGGTGGTGCAAACCTATTATATATAATATACGACTTTTGATTTATGTATTGATTTTGATTATTCCCTTTGATTGGATTCATCAATAAACTTTACTTTGGGATACATACATTTATATCTTTCTTCTTGAGTTTTGGGTGGATATTTATTTTTAGATTCATCCTAATTTTGATAGGGAGCCTACATTTCATTTTCTTTGGTAGTTGATAGAAATATTTTGTTCCATGTGAATTCTTCACTTTGTATAGTGGATGATGTTGTTGGTCCCAATCAAGGGGTCTAGGATGTTACAAATGTATGTTGTGATTATGGATGGAGGAAGTAGGTAGAAGATGGGTGGATGGAGGATCCATGGAAGATTTATAGATGAAATTTATTTTGATGTTTTCATTGGATGAGATTACCGCAACTATCATTAGGTTTTCACCATTAGATTTCTCACTTGGAGATGTGTAGCCAAGGCCTTGATATCCATCATTTTCATATATTGATTGTGTTCTAAAATTCCTTGTTCATGAAGGACTAAACCTTTTCTATTGTAACACATGATTTGAAAAAAAAAGTCCATAAGATATTTTTGACTTTTGAAATAGGATGCAAATCCATCATTAGGCAATTGTGACTTAGTGGAAAGATATATGTTCTCTTCTACAAGAAGGAAAAATCGTATGGAGGTGGTTGAACCTAGCTTATAGGATGATTATAACTTCTCCCCATTTGCAATTATGGTATCTAAAATGTTGAATTTTCGGGATGGTGCTATCATATGATTTTGGTCATAGAGAATACCCACACCTTCAATTTCATTCAAGGGTAACCCTAAAGATCTCAATGCAAAAGAGAAAGAAATCTTGTAATAGGGTTGTCCTAGGGACTGAATGCAAGCTATTAAGGGGTTCACCACCAAGTTTAGACTTGGAAAAGACAATGAAATGCAAGATGCAATACTAAACCTTGGTTGAATGCAAACTAACACTAATTGACCTATGAAATTGAATGAAATGAAATAGAAAATTGAATATAAGAAGGTGTGCACCTGAGAAACTGGAGATGGATGAATGGAGGTCTGAATCACTGGAAAACCTAACTTTAAAGTTGACTAGGACTCATTCACCAAGTTGGGCAAATCAGTCCAGTTTCTGGAAAACTGTACATGAACATAAACTTGGAAAAAGGGTATCAAAATCTATAAAGTTCTAAAAATTGACTGGAACTAGGACTCATTCACTAGAAGTGGTGAATCAGTCCAGTTGGGCTTTTCTGCAACTTCAAAAGATGATCCTCCTCTTCTTTTTTTGCTCTGCCCTTCCTAATTGGTTTCCAAATCTGAATCTTCGATTTTTAACCTATAGGTCTTCTCCAAGGTTCTCTAAGGATTGATGACAACTTTGACAACTTTAAATGACTTGCAACTTTTCTCCAATCTTGCTTCTTAGGAAATCTGCAACCTAGACCTACAAATCACACACAAAGGAGAGGGAAAAAAATGTTGTGGGGTTAGTGGATAGGGGTTTTCCTTGGTCAAACCCCTTGTTGGAAATCAATCCTTGAGATGAAATCAAATAAGAATGGCGAATGATGAATGAAAAAATGACAATGTTGCAACTCACCAAACCCTAGCAATAAGGTGTTGCAAATATGCTTGAAATGGATGTAATGGATGTAGAATTTGGATCTTTCTTGAAGGAGATAGATCTTGAATGAAACACTTGTTTGAATCACAAAGTCCTACACCACAATTGTTAGCACAATAACAAACATGATGCATGAAATATTTGACATGATGATTGATGCTTGAATACTGCTCTAAAATGCTTGATAATCTTCCCTTGAATGCTCTTGAATGCTCTTGTGAACTCAAAATTTCTATAAGAATGCTCATTCAACTTGCTAGGTGTAAAATGAATGAGAGGAGCTTGTATTTATACTCAATTATGCAAGAATTCCAAAAATTACAACACTACAAGCTGACAATGGATCTAGGAGAATAAAATCCTGCCAAAGCTTTAAATTAATTTTTATTTTGAGTTAAATGGGACTCATTCGCCACTCTGGGAAAATTGGTCCCACCTAAGGGGACTCATTTTCCTAGAATGGTGAATGAGTACCACCTTAGCTTTTCGAGGTTGGTTTTTGAGATTTTGATGTTTTAAATGGTTTTGTTAGGATTATCCTTGAAAATACACATAAATGAGGCTTGTGGATGTAAAATAGGGCCAATTAAAGCAGAAAAAATCCCAATTATTAATGACAAGCCTAGAAAAGTGTGAGTGTGGTACAACACTTTACAACAATTTAAAATAAGGAAAGATTAATGTAAAAAAGAGGTTTATTAGGTGTATTTCATTAATAAGACCTTAAAAAAGTGTGAAAGTGTGTTTAAGCAAGGTACCATTGATGTTCATTTAGTTCACAAGGAACCAAGACCTAACATGAATATGTTAGGCATATTACAACATTAAATCAAGGCCAAGTTAAGGGGACCTTTTTACATCATTACATTTGTTGGAACTTGAAATTTCATACCATTTTTTGCAAAATTTTGGGTTCCCACAATGAAGAAAATGGACTACAACACTCAGAAACACAGTTGTGAAATCTACTCCAGGAGCTTACTTTGAAAATTCACAAAATGAAGCCAATGCAATCTCATGAAAAACCACCTTGCAAAAATGTTCACCTACCATAAAAATTGTGTCCACCTGATTTCAACTTCCCGTGACCTGATTTGATGAATTTTTGAAACACCATGTTGAAGGGTTCAAAAACGGTTTGCTGGCTGCATAGTGTTAAAATTGCCAAAACGGTCAACTTTGGAGGACAATATTGAGCAACTGAAATACCATTATGAAAAACCAATTGGTGTCTTGAATTTTCCCTATGTTAATATACATTCATGCCAATTTTTAGGGTCCCAACATCTCATTTGGTATTTTTTCAAAACAAAAACCAAATGAATTTTACCCAGTTTGATGATTGCATTTCCAGAACAATTGCAGAGGGGTCAAGCTTGAATTTTGATATCTTGTGAATGAAGAAGTTTGATGGAAAAATATTTTTCACACGTGTTCATGGGACCTAAATGAACTAATTTCCCAAGTTGCAGCTTCCCAAAATCAGATTTGATATTTTTTCAAGAAGGCAAGTTGGTGAGTTTCAATTGAGTTTGACAATGGCAATTTTCAAAAAATGCTAAATAACTTTGGGAATTTACAGTTTGCAATTTTGATAAATTCATACCAATATTTCTTGCAACCACACTCCCCTACTATCAATTAACATACTGGTGAATTTTCGTGGCTCTAAGAGAACGTTTGACTAGTTTTCCAAACTAATTTTGGAGGCTACCTGGCTTGTTTTGGTGACAATGCATAATATTAGGAAGCTTCAAAAGTAGCAACATCATTATAAGTGTCATAATTGAATTAAACCTAGACCTTTATCCTCGTTTGTAAAACAATCAAAGGGACCCGATGTTGTCATAGGGGAGAATGATCCAAAGGAATTTCACACTATTAGTGGAGCATCTACAAATTAGATTATGAGTGATGATATTATAGATCCTTCAAAGGTAGAGGTGTTTGACACTATATTGGAGAAATATCCTAAAATGAGAGGTCTAAAGAAACCAAGAAAATCTAAGAAGGATGGTTGAGTGAAGGATGTCTCACACCTTTAAAGGTGAAAGATAAAGCATGATAAAGCCATTGACAATAAGAATTTGCATGACACTTTCTCAAATCTTGGACCTATTCTTTCTTGCAAAGATTGCAACAAATACATCATCGAAACTTAAAGGGTATGGAATTGTGCAATTTGAACAAGATAATGGGAGTAACAAATTGAATGCAAAGATGAATGAAGATTCATACTTGTGGGAAACTTGTAAGGAAAATTTCGTAGGTACAATTGTAGGATTGCAAACTGAGCTTGATTTGATGACTAATGAAGGCAGCATTTTGAGCTAGAGATATGTAGAGGTATAAAACTAAATGTGCATTTTTGAAGGCATGACTGGAAGATCTTGATGAAATAATAAAATTCTGTGGAGGATGAAAAGTTAGGTCTAACATGTATGTTTGAAAGCAAAGGTCAAACTAATCAATGATTAACATAAAAAAGTTAAGCCTTGAAATGCAGCACACATCTCAGTCTAGTGAGCTCAATATTCCTTGATGGAATAACGTCCAATATTGAGTCAATACAAGATGTTTTAAAATGGAATGAGAATTAATGGGCCATTGCTTTGACTAAGGCTTTTGCATTAGAAAATAAGATGAATGAAGTTAGATACGTGAAGAAAAAGATTCATTTCTTTTGTATTGTGTGCTATGAGTAAGGAATAGGTTGATATAGGTACCTCAGATATCAAATGACAAAAAGGAACCAAAATTTATACTCCCTTGGATGAAGAGGCAACACACGGATCTTACCTAAAGAAAATCTGAAGACATTGATCAAGTAGTGCTTTCCTGAGGCATTCAAAAGATTCGAAACCAAACAATGTAGATGAAATTGCATAAGGTCATATTATGCCCAGATTACTTGTACTGAGGATTGCACTAGGAGTATTATTGGACAGAAGGAAAAACAAGAGGAATCAGTTGATTAATTGGAATGCGGGGATCCACCAAATGATTTCATTTTATCCACCTCTTCAAAAGTGTGTAACAAAAACAATAGTTCAAGCCTATCATAACATGTGAGATAAGTATTTGCATGCCATTATTGATGATTAAGGATTTAATCCATGACAATATAAAAATCATATGAGAAGATAGCACGCCAATAGTAACTTGTTCCCTTATTGGCAGCTTCAGACAAATCTGTTCTACATTATTAGGCAAGACTCACTTGGAGGCACATTAGGAAGTATGGTACTGGCTTCCATAAGCATAAGAAAAGGATGTAGACGGGTTTCATACTTTCTACATAGGAAAACTAAATAAAAAAGGCATTCAAAATGATGAACTTTCCCTCAAATTACATGATACACGATTAATGTTGGCATTGCAATGTATAAATTTTGACCTCAATCACTTCAAAAGCAAAAAACACTATTGGTGAGGCTGTCACAACAATAAAAGGAGATGCCATCATATTCAAATCACCAAAGCATAAACCCTAAAACTGCAGTGAATAAACAAAGAAAAATCTCATCGAAGAGACTCTTCATTATCGGCGTGACAAATATGGATGTCTCTCCCATGGCTCAGAGAGGGAAATTGACTTGAGGATTTCATTGGAGAGACCAAGCCATATCGGTGGGAGTAATGTTGAAGTCCCAGCAATAGCCCAACAACACTTAAACTCATCAGTGAGAGAGGTGGATATCGGCAAGAAAAGGATTGTGGTCCCTCCGATGGCCTAAAATGGGAAAATGTTGAGGAACTTCATCGGTGAGAGAATTGAATTTAGTGGGAGTTAAGATTGAGTCTCTTTGATACTCCAAAACACATATGATATAAATGTCAATGGAAGCATAAAATATGGAAAGATTATGTTGAATTCCCAAGCATTGGAATATAAAATTATATGTAAGGAGTGAGTAAAAATATTAAAAATTGAGCAAACAAAAATGCATAAAAAATGAAAAAGTGAAAAATTATTAAAAATATTCGTTGTAGGTTATTTTGAAAGTGTTTTCACTGGGAAGTAAAACATTTCCCCATGGAGTTAAAATTATTTAAAGATGTATGGAGAGGGTAATTATTGTACCCAAAGAATATTTTAGGTAAAATATAAAGTGAGAAATTATCAGCAAAGGAATTGAAATTAAAGTATTGTGAAAGGCTTTATTTCTCATGGGAAACAAAGACAATGAAGATTAAAGTATTTTATTTTTTTGAAGATAATTAATTAAATGAAGAGCTACACCATGTAGATATGAAGGGTCATAACACTAAAAATGTAATGTGTATATGCAAGATGAAATCATATCATCAATAATTAGATAGTAGGTTAGAAAAATCATCAGAAGTAGTAGTTAGTCTCATCCACTTGCATATCACCTTCTACTCATCCACTCTCATATTTCAAAAACTTCTGCTATAAATGTATATCTTTTGAAGCAATATAACTGAGAAGACTGTTCATAATCGGTGATCTATTTCCAGTGTTCAACATTTGTGTTAATATTCATTCTTATGTGTTGTTGTGCTGTCTCCAAAGTGGTTTTCTAAGTTATTTAGATTTACACAATTTTTCAGGACACATTTGTTGTTGTGTGATTGTCATGATTGGGTTCTAGCTAGAGTGAATTAAACTCCTTTCAAGTAACTCATTTTAATTGGTTCCTACCAAGGATTAAAATCATTTTAAATTGATTATTCTAATTGGCTTCCCTCAAGTTAAGAATTAAAAATCCTTTCATGATATCACAATAATTTGGGAGAATAACACTAGGATTCATAAAGAAGAGTACAATAACTGACAAACTTGCACATTTGTACAAGGTGCAAACATGCAAAGTGCCCAACAAGCTAGAGTTAACCTAAGATGTAGATCCACCTATCTTACAAATTTTTCTCCATCATCATCTTCCATCCCTCGACTCCATTCACCCAATAGGATTAGGCACTAGTCATACTTAGAACATTTTATACAAACTTTCTTTATATACTTGATTCTTGAAACATCTACAATAGGAGCTAGTCATTAGCCTTGCATATACTTTACACCCATGTGCCATTGTGAATAGATTTCCCAAATTAGAGACCATATTTAAACCTTCAAATCTGCCTTATCATTTAGGTACACCTGCCTAGGTTTAATAGAGCCTAAAAAGGAGGGGGTTATCAACTATATTCACCCCATCTGTTAGCCAAAAATGTACTAAGAGATTGGCACCCTCTTAAGGTTCAAAACCTACATTTTTGAGACCTAACAAATTGGCGATTCCACTGGGGATAAACTTAGGAAAAATTCAGTTCCAGCCTATCCATTTAAAGAGTCAATAAAATTTCAAAATTTGTCTACAACCAGAGTTTCATAATTGTGTCATTTGCACTCCCCATCTGAGTCACACACCTAACAGATTGGCGACTCCGTTGGGGAAAAACTTGAAGAAATCTAGTAGGAAACCATCTTTCCTTATAGTCATAAAAGATTTTTTGCATCCTTTTCACCTTACATAATTGAGTAGGAGATTCTGCTGGGGTAAACCAAGAACAATTTCAAAATCCATTTCATTTTCCTACTTTTCAAAAAAGTACGTGGTGACACTGTAAAAAAAAGTTTGATGAAGAATGCAAAAATAAATTTCAAATTACAACATTCCCAATCAGATTACAGGTTGAATCATGTATAGTAATTCTTCTCTACCATATATACATTATAGTAAAGTTGAGAATCTTAGCAACATAAGTGATGCATATCATTCATAGCAGGAAATTATTACACCACAAGCCTCAAATCAAATGAATTATTATCCTATCCCTCCTGGATGAAGACTAGTGAGCTACCAAGATCATGAATACAACCAATATGCCGGGCATTATCAATATCAAGCCCCTAATCAAAATAGTCAAAAATTTCAACCATGTCCACAAAGAAAAATGTATGTCTTAGACCTTTATGGACCATTAAACTTCAATAATATCCAAGGTTACCCACATCTGGTCCCTTTGGATGTAAAAAATATTTTGCCAAAATGTAAGGGATATGAATCAGCGGGTGATGAGGGGCTTAGAGATACTTTCATATAAGTCATTTTATGTTTAAAAGACTTGTTATTTTTGTTAATTAATATGACTGGTGGTAGACTATAGACTAATATATTTACTTACTTTGCTTTTATGTTTGGCTAATTTGGTAGATATATTTGAGGTAATGCTTTATATTAAATGTGTTGCTTTTGTGATGATATTGATGAGATAATTATGCAGTTTTAATCTTTTATTGTCATAATTGGTATCCTTTTCTTAAGGGTTTTATTCAGGGTATTCAAAAGACTGATGATAAAGTTAAACTCCCTGTTTAATCAAATGAAGACAATCACGCTATTGATAGGCCCAGCTGGATGATGAATCATGAAAGTCCAAATCAACTTATTTTTATTCGGTTTAGGAACTTCTAGTCCCAACGCTAATCTGGCATTTCTCTTTATGTATATTCTCAGTCTTGTTTTAATTCTGCTCTAGTTTTATTTAAATCTTTAGTTTAGATGCCTTGAATCTTGGTAGTTGACACCATTTTTTGAATTCAATAAGGATATAGTTATAAATATCCATGTTTAGGATTTAGAAAGGAGTTAGATAATTTTTGACTGAAATCTTGTAATGATTGCAATACTCTGTTTTATGTCCCTATTTGATCAATTTGAATGAAGATAAGAAGTTAACTCAAATTACTGTGTTAAGAGATCTTACTAGAGGAAAAGTAGGGCCCACTCAACCAAAGGAATTGATCTTGTGTGGTATTTTTCTAAATTTATGCTATTTCTGTTCATTAATATTAAATCTGGAAGTGTTAAATGTTAAATTTGGAATGCTAAGTTTGAATGAATCATTTTCAACAATTGCTTTTAAATTTCTTTTAAGTTTAGTTTATCATGGCTAGAATAGTTTGTTAGACTCATTATAAGGTTTATTAAGTTAATCAAATTTAGATGTTATTTGTAGGAATTAAATGTAGTAGTTATTTGTTAAAGTTTAATTAAAGCAATGATGGGAACTTATGGAATGATGAAACTGAATTTTTTTTGGAATTTGTTCATGGAAATTAGTATTTATGTTTTCTAGATTAATCATTATTTCCTTGCAATTCATTTTTTTCTTTAAAATAACATTTATTTTCTAGCAAATTTTAAGATAGATTTCTTTTGAAGTAAATTAGAATTACAATTGGATTTCAAATTCTAGATTAAAGGATTAAGATAAATGTTAGTCTTTTCCATGAATTGGTCTCAATCAAGTCAAATGAAGTCAGAAATAAGTCGACAGAACTTTAAATTAGGAGATAAGATAGAATTAGTCCTTAGGAATTAGTTGCTGAAGTTCAGCTCTTGAGAGCTCCTAAAAGTTCCTGAAAGCTCATGTAGGAGCCAAATTGACACCTAAAGTCATTGTTTACAGAGCAAACCCCCCCAAAATTCCATCACAAACATCCTTATCGCATATAGCTCTTAGAAACTCCCAATTCGATAACTAATTAACTAAATGGTTCAAGTTGTGACATCAACGACCTTGCCCATTAGCAAGCCTGCACTTGTAACAATTCATTGATTTAATGATGAATTATCAAATTAGTGAAGAGGATGTTATCATGAGATTCTTTGTGAGAACATTAGAAAATCTTGCCGAATATTGGTTTTCCATCTTGCCTACACACTCCATATCTTCATGGGATGAACTTGCAAATAAATTCATGCATTATTTTAAGGACAAATATGATGAGTATGCACATATTCAAGAAAGAGGTCAAGATATCTTAGATGCATTTTTTTGCATAAGAAGACATAAAGGAGAATCTGCATGCTCCTTACTCGAAAGAATATTGAAAACCCAGTTGGAAATACCTTTTGATCTTCTACCTAATGATCCCATGCTCATTGAGAAATTCATGAGAATATATGACCCCGATTTAGTTCATTGGTCCGAGTCATCAAAGCCAACTACTCTTGGGGAGTTTTGGTTATGGATAATCAGGCATGAGTGTGCTAGCAATATTAAATCTAATAACACAAAGAAGGGTATAGATAAATATGGAGAAACTGATCAAACAATGCAGCCAACAGAAGAAACATGTGCAAGTGAAATTCTCAATGATGATATTTCAGATTTGAATGAAGATGAAATTATTGAAGACCAATTTTCCACCTTGCAAGATGATTGCAGTGTTGAAGATGTTGTTGGAAACACACTACTCGAGGAATATATCAACCATGATTCAAATGATATAGAGGTGTAGCCATGTATGCATTGGCATAGCTGTATTGACAGTAATGCACTAGAAAATGAAACAAAAAAGGACAATGTGCCTTACAACAGTGAAGAAGGCAATGATTGTGATCAATTCATGAAGCATTGGTATGCAATTGAATATAGTTACTATGGAAGCTTGCATGATGAGGATGAAGAAGGTTTATCTTGCATATCAGATTATAATAGTGAGAATAGTGCATGTTATAAAGAATCCATTGAAAATTTATATTTTGATGACAAACAGGTGTGGATTTTTATTTGAAACTAAATGGTTCTTCCAATTTTAATGGAGATCAAGAGGAAGAAGCAATAGAAAATGTGGACGAAGAAGAAATTCTATTTGATAGTGAACAAATAACACCTCCAGATGTAGTTGAGTACCATGATGAAACAATTAATGAAGAAATATGCACACCTAAAAATGGTTCTAATTTTTTCTAAAACTCAAATTGTATGATCAAATCACAGAAGAATATCAGAGGACATTTTTCCAAGGTGTGACAGAACATGATTCTCATGTGTATCCAAGTTCATTATGTGATGAGGATGAAACACTTTCAAATAAAGAGAATGTTGTATCAACTAGTGAAGAAGATGACTATGTTGATGAAGTTAATGTATTTGAGTTTCCTAAATATAAAGAGGGTGAAATGTGCAATAGCAATGAGATGGATCAAGAGGTATGTTCACTCAACAGTGAACAAATTTCAGATTTGTTGACAATGGAATATCAAAGATATACACATGGGAATGATTTGGAAGTTTCATGTCTAGCATGCATTTGCTTTGACAGTGAAAGTACTTTGTGTGACAGTGATGAGAAAACTCTTGAAGCTGATCAAGATTCTATGCCTATCCCTGTCCAAGAGGAGATATGTAAATTAGACTTGAAGATCTTTTCCTCATATGAGAAAGATATTGGTTTGCATATCATAGATGATGAATTGATTAATTCAAATGTGCATAATGATGACTATATGGATCAAGAATTCTTATCACTTCCAAGTAGTGACATAGAAGAAATAGAAAATGTTTTAGATCTTGTTGTCTCAGAAGATGTTGATATGGAAGATTTCACAGACCCTTGTGAGAAGCATTTAGATGATGGAGTGAGCAGCGTGAATGAGTCTAATTGTTTTCCTTCCCATACACTTGGAACTCCTTTTTTTAGTTTGCATCAATGGCCATATGATAATTCCATATTTTCTATTCAAACATATGATGAAGAGATCAATGAGTATTCTCATTTTTTAGATAAGCCAGGAGGTCAACTTACAATACATGACAATGAGAAAAATAATGAAAAATGTTGCATTGAAAGTGAATACTCTTTGTATGGTAAGAGTGTATCACATTATGATGGAAATTCTCAGATAATACCTAATTATGAGCTGTTGAATGGTAAAAGAGATATGAGAAAAGCTCAACATAGTATTGTTTTGAAAGTTTCCAATGGTAGTGGATATAACAAGGTAGATTGTATGAATGTTTTCAAATGGAACTTGATGAACCCAAACCAAAATAAGGTATATGACAGAGGGAAATAAAGGCCTTTCTTTTTGGGTGGCCTTGATCGATTAGTCATGGTGTGATTTTACAAATCATACCAATTCAAACTAGAGATAAAATTTGATTTTGCTGCCCAATGGACAAGGCATTTGGTCTGCTCCCCCAGAGACCTCGATTCTTGCTATTCCCACAAGAGGCATACATCCCTAGACAAAGACACTATTAGAACCTAAATTTCCTACGATTTTTTGTAAAATTTTAGGTTCCCACGATGAAGAAAAGGACTACAACACTCAAAAACACTGTTGTGAAATCTACTCCAAGAGCTTACTTTGAAAAACCACAAATGAAGCTAGTACAATCTCATGCAAAACCACCTTGCAAACATGTTCGCCTACCATATGAAAGTGTGTCCACCTAATTTCAACTTCCCCTAACTTGATTTGATGAAGTTTTGAAACACCAAGTTGAAGGGTTCGTAAACGGTTTGTTGGTTGCACAGTGTTAAAACTACCAAAACGGTTGACTTTAGAGGACAATATTGAGCAACTGAAAGACCATCATGGAAAACCAATTGGTGTCTTGAATTTTACCTATGTTAATCTACATTCTTGCTAATTTTCATGGTCCCAACATCTCATTTGGTATTCTTTCAAAATCAAAATCAAATGAATTTTACCTAGTTTGATTACTGCATTTCCAAAACAGTTGTAGAGGGGTCAAGTTTGACTTTTGATATCTTGTGAATGAATAAGGTTAATGAAAAACCATTTTTCAGACATGTTCATGGGACCTAAATGAACCACTTTCCCAAGTTGTAGCTTCCCAAAATCAGATTTGGTATTTTTTCAAGAAGGCAAGTTGGTGAGTTTCAATTGAGTTTGACAGTGGCAGTTTTTAGAAAATGCTAAATAAGAAACTTTGGGCATTTACAGTTTTCAATTCCAATAAATTCATACCAATCTATCTTGCAACCACACTCTCCTACTATCAATTAACATATTGGTTAATTTTTGTGGCTTTGAGAGAATGTTTGACCAATTTTCCAAAACAATTTTGGAGGCTACCTAGCTTGTTTTGGTCACAATGCATAATATTAGGAAGCTTCAAAAGTAGAAGCATCATTATAAGTGCCATAATTAAATTAAACCATATGTTACTCCTCCTTTTCAAAACAATCAAAGGGACCTAATGTTGTCATAGGGGACTATGATCCAAAGGAATTTCACACTAGTAGTGGAGCATCTGAAAATTAGATTATGAGTGATGATATTATAGATCCTTCAAGGGAAAAGGTGTTCAAAAATATATTGGAGAAATCTCCTAAAATCATAGGTCTAAAGAAACAAAGAAAATCTAAGAAGGATGGTTAAGTGAAGGATATCTCACACCTTTAAAGGTAAAAAAGCATTAGATTGAAATAGAAAGATCTAACCATGGAAGATGCTTCCTAGGAGGAACCTAATATACTTTAACATCCATGAATACTTTAACTTTTCCATATATATGTGAATCACATCTATCTGAGTCTTTAAAAAACTATATGACATTGTTTCTATAGAAGCATGATAAAGCCATTGACAATAAGAATTTGCATGGCACTTTCTCAAATCTTGGACCTATTCTTTCTTGCAAAGATTGCAACAGATACATCATGGCAACTTAAAGGGTATGGACTTGTGCAATTTGAACAAGATAATGGGAGTAACAAATTGAATGAAAATATGAATGAAGATTTATACTTGTGGGAAACTTGTAAGGCATATTTCGTAGGTAAAGTTGTAGGATTGCAAAATGAGCTTGATTTGATGACTAATGAAGGAAGAATTTTAAGCTAGAGATATGCAGAGGTATAAAAATGTGCATTTTTGAAGGCATAATTGGTAGATCTTGATGAAATACTAAAACTCTATGGACAATGAAAATTTAGGTCTGACATATATGTTTGAATGCAAAGGTCTAACTAATAGATGATGAACATAAAAAAATTAAGCCTTGAAATGAAAAGCACATCTCAGTCTAGTGAGCTTGATATTCCCTGATGGAATAACGTCCCATATTGATTCAATACAAGATGTTTTAAAATGGAATGAGAATTAGAGGGCCACTACTTTGACTAAGGCTTCTGCATTAGAAAAGAAGATGAATGAAGTTAGATACATGGAGACAAAGATGTGTGTCTTTTGTATTGAATGGTGTAAGGAATAGGATGATATAGGTACCTTAGATATCAAATGACAGAAAGGAACCAAAATTTATACTCCCTTGGATGAAGAGGAAACACACGGATCTTACCCAAAGATAATCTAAAGACATTGATCAAGCAATGCTTTCTCGAGGCATTCACAAGATTCAAAACACAACAATGTAGATGAAATTGCATAAGGTCATATTATGCCCAGATTACTTGTACCAAGGATTGCATTGAGAGTATTATTGGACAGAAGGAAAAACGAGAGGAGTAAATTGATTAATCTAAATGTGGGCATCCACTGAATGATTTCATTTTATCCACTTCTTCAAAAGTGTGTAACACAACTAACAGTTCAAGCATGTCATAACATGGGAGATGCGTATTTGCATGCCATTATTGATGATCAAGGATTTACTTTGTGAGATTATAAAAATCATATGAGAAGATAGTGTCAATAGTAACTTTTCCCCTTATTAGCAGCTTCAGACAAATCTATTCTACATTATTAGACAAGACTCACTTGGAGGCACATGAAGAAGTATGGTACTAACTGCCATAAGCATAAGAAAAGGATGTAGACGGGTTTCATACTTTCTACATAGGAAAAATAAATCAAAAAAAGTGTTCAAAATGATGAACGCGCCCTCAAATTACATGATACATGATTGATGTTGGCGTTGCAATGCAAAAATTTTAACCTCAAACTCTTCAAAAGAAAAATGCACTGTTGGTGAGGTTGTCATAGCAACAAAAGGAAATTCCATCATATTCAAATCACCAAAGCATAAAACCTAAAACTATAGTGAATAAACAAAGCAAAATCTCATTGAAGAGACTCTTCATTATCGGCGTGACAAATATGGATGTCTCTCCCATGGCCCAAAAAGGGAAATTGACTTGAGGATTTCATTAGAGAGACCAAGCCGTATCGGTGGGAGTAGTGTTGAAGTCCCACCGATAATTCGACAACACTTAAGCTCATTGGAGAGAGAGGTGTACATCGACAAGAAAATGGTTGTGGTCCCTCTGATGGCTCGAAATGGGAAAACGTTGAGGAACTTCATTGGTGAGAGAATTGAATTTCTATGGGAGTTAAGATTGAGTCTCTCTGATACTCTGAAACACATATGATATAAATTTTGATGGGAGCATAAAACATGGAAAGATTATGTTAAATTCCAAAGCATTGGAATATAAAATTATACGTAAGGAGCTGGTAAAAATATTAAAAATTGAGCAAATGAAAAATGCATAAAAATGCAAAACTGAAATTATTAAAAATATTCACTATAGGTTATTTTGGAAGTGTTTTCATTGGGAAGTAAACAATTTCCCCATGGAGTTAAAATGATTTAAAGAAGTATGGAGAGGGTAATTATTGTACCCAAAGAATATTTTGGGTAAAATATAAAGTGAGAAATTTCCATTAAAGGAATTGAAATTAAAGTATTGTGAAGGGCTTTATTTTTCATGAGAAACGAATACAATGAAGATTAAAGTATTTTATTTTGTTGAAGATAATTGGTTAAATGAAGAGCTGCACCGTGTAGATATGAAGGGTCATAACCCTAAAAATGCAATGTATATATTTAAGATGAAATCATATCATTGAAATAATTAGATAGTAGGTTAGAAAAATCATTAGTAGTAGTAGTTAGGCTCATCCACTCTCATATTTCAAAAACTTCTGCTATAAATTTATATCTTTTGAAGCAATATAATGGAGAAGACTATTCATAATTAGTGATCTATTTCCAGTGTTCAACATTTGTGTTAATATTCATTCTTATATGTTGTTGTGTTGTCTCCAAAGTAGTTTTCCTAAGTTATTTATATTTACACAATTTGTCAGGACACACTTGTTGTTGTTGTGTGATTGTCATTATTGGGTTCTACATAGAGTGAATTAAACTCCTTTCAAGTAATTCATTTTAATTGGTTCATGCTAGGGATTAAAATACTTTTAAATTGATTATTCTGATTGGTTTCCCTCAAGTTAAGAATTAAAAATCCTTTCATGATATCATAGTAATTTGGGAGAATAACACTAGGATTCATAAAGAAGAGTACAGTAACTGGAAAACCTGTACGTTTGTACAAGGTGCAAACATCCAAAGTGCCCAACAAGTTAGAGTTAAGTTGAGAAGTAGATCCACCTATCTTAAAAATTTGTCTCAATCATCATCATCCATCCCTCGACTCCATTCACCCAATAGGATTAGGCACTAGTCATACTTAGAACATTTTATACAAACTTTCTTCATACACTTGATTCTTGAAACGTCTACACTAGGAACTAGTCATTAGCCTTGCATCTACTTCATAGCCACATGCCATTGTGAGTAGATTGCCCAAATTTGAGACCATATTTTAACCTTCAAATCTACCTTATCATTTAGGTACACTCGCCTAGGTTTAGTAGAGCGTAAAGAGTAGGGGGTTATTAACTATTTTTTCCCCGTTCATTAGCCAAAAATGTACTAATAGATTGGTACCCTCTTAAGGTTAAAAACCTGCATTTTTGAGACCTAACAACATCTATCGCCCACTTTAGTGAGAGGAGGAACTTACTTCAAACTCACACTAAAATAGACCAAATGCAACAACGATCAAGGGGGTTTCAAATGTACCAATGTTGGTAAGATAGGACAACCATGACCAAGGGGGGTAAGGAAGCCCCCAGGACCAAGGTCCTATGGAAAACCAACATAAGCAAAAAGGAACGCACACAAAATGGTAAAGAGAAATGACAAGGCACAAGCATGCACTGTCAAAGACAAAAATAAAATGAAACAACATGAAAAAGAGAAAGGGGCGGATCAAGCTTCGACCATTTGTCCAACATGTTGTGGATCAGATCTAGGTTGTTTGTTCGAAAAAAAATACTCACTCTAAGGTGACAAAACTTTAGGCTATCCATTGGATGAGAAGTCCTAAGAGGGTAAGACACATACACTCATGGATAGTATGTGCTCACACACATGCAAGTGGATATGGGGAAAGTCATGCCTCAATTGAGCTTCCCACTCAAACCATACCAAAGTTATACCTCGTGATAAATTTAATAAGGCACCATAGAAGAAAGGTTTTCGAGCTTCACGAGACAACTAAAACTTCGTATTCTTGGAGCTCATGAACAAACAAGATGGCTCTACAAGAATGCAAGCTATGTTATACAAGGTGGCCATTTAAATGCAAAATGCAACAATGAGAATGTTCAAGGGAGTCTTGCTTAGTTCATTCGAGGTCTTTAACTTAGGGAACATTGTGCCTAATGTTTCCAAGAGAGGACAAATCAAAGAATAAAAGATTCACAACTTTGGGGATGTAGTGTGTCACATCAAGCCACTAAGAGGAATGTAATATGCTAAGATAGATCACACTCTTGAAGGACATCACACCCAGTGTCATCCACAAAGCGAAAAATGAATTGTATAAAGTAATAAGACTACACCATGAAACATGAAAAAGAAAAATGCCAATGTATTCCCTCACTTTAAAGAAATTGCTAAACACCATGTTGTGAGAAATTACTTTAAAGTAGAAAATGATAAATGCAAATGATAAAGAAGACATGAGAGCTAACATGAAAATTCCTATGCCAAGTCATATGTTTCCAAGTAAAGCTACGCATTGCAAAAGAAAAATAAAAATAGAGGTTTTTCCCCACAATGAGAAAAACCAAACACATAAGGGATCTATGGATTTGGGGTCAGTATGTTCTTTGCTGCAATGTTTTTTAGAGAGCTCAGAACTGTCATCGTTCCCCAAATACACACAGAACTAGAAGAATGGCACAAAGAGAGAAAAAAGAAAAGAAAAACCTTTTGGTTCAACATGGAAGAAACATGAATGTCTTGAAACCTTATGTCATCCCCAAAAGGAAAACACAAGACAAATGAAAATAAAAGATTTTGGGTCAACATGGAAGAGACATAAATGTCTCGATGCCTTGTGTCATCCCATAAAGGAAGACACAAGACCAATGAAAAGGGAAAAAAAAGAAAAAAGAAAAAATATTTATGACATAGAGAAGAATGAAGGTACAAATAGAGGAATTTCACAAGAGAGAGAACATCAAACATAACATCATAGGAGATCACATTATGCACATGCATTGACAGAAAAGAAAATGAAAAGGAAATAGTGCAAAAGACTAGTAAGGCACAAGTGAGTCAACCTAAAGCAGGTCATCTGCCTCCCAATCATGTTCATTATATACCGAACGTAGTAAACTAGCCAAAGGGACAAGGGAAAGTGTTGAATTAGGGGTAGCACTAGGTTCAATACTCTTTGTAGGAGATTTGTCTTCTAAGGTCATGGAAGAGGAAAACAATGTATTCAAGTCATTATGCACCTCTTCGTCAATTTTAGCAACCTCATCATCATCATCCAAGGTAATCACAATAGGAGGTCAAATAATAATATCCATGGAAGATTTCAACTCTTGTTGTGGTTGTTGTATTGGATTATTTTGTGTTGGGGTAGGAGTGGGATCATCATGCATTGCTTCAATCAAGTTTGGATTTTGATTTTCTTTGTTCAATTCTTCATGTAACCTATGAGCAAGGGCATGACATCTATGCCTACACTCTCTAGAACCTCTATTTCTTTTAGTGTTTTTTTCAAGTTGCATTTGTGTAGGAGCAGGTTGGTCAACCATAGGTTTCTTTTCTTCCCTAAGGGAGGAATGGAAGGAACCATGGGAGGTTTTTCAACTACTTTCTCTTTAACTTTGTAAACTTGTTTTATTCTAGGAGGTGTGATGGGGTTGTTTTCAATGTCTCTTGGTCTTTTGCAGGAGGTAGGTGAAGTTTCTATCCTAGGTTGTTCTTGGTTGTTTGGAATTTCTTTAGACTCAAGCATAGTTGCATCTAGGATGGTAGGCTCGATTGTGGGTGGGGACATGTTTCAGAGGGATAATTATGCTATCTTTTTTTCCTTGAACTTTTGATAGGACAAGAAAAAGAAGTCTTCTCGTGGTTTTATAGGTTCCATAGGCTCAAGTCACAAGGACTCTAAGGAGAAGTTACCTTTAGAGGACAATGGGTTAAAGCCACTATATTGGATGGTGAATATTTCATTGTCAAAGGGAAACTTTAAGAATTTATGCACAATTGAAGGGACAACTTTCATGGAATGATGCCATGGATGGACTAGCTTCACACATAATTGGTCCAACTATGAGATGATGGAGAATGAGACATTTAATGTTTTCAGTCCTATTTGAAATGTTAAGGTGATCAATCCCATCGTAGGGAAAGCAAAACCATTGTGTTTCTTGATCCATGCTTTCGGTTTATCATATATTCTTGATAGAGCTCATGCAAAAGTAATAATTCCTCATTGATCACATTCTCTCCATAGGCGGGATCTATTAGTATCCCATTAGTGGGCTTGTCATAGATACAACCGACTATGTAAAGAGGACAATTGGGAACATGTTTAAGTATATCCTTAGAGGATAAAGCAATGTCAAGATGATTCTTAGTTTGTCCCTTACGAGGAATGACGTCTATCACTCCTACCATATCATCCATAGAATCATGTTGATTATGATCAGTGTTATTGTCATTTGTATCAACATTCATGACATCATTCTTTGTAGTTTCGCTAGCTTTGATAAATGAAATATTGTGTTTAGAAATGGGGTTGGTAAAGATTTACAAGTTCTAGATAGGAGGGGTGATAGACTTATTTCCTTGATCACTAACACCTCCAACGGAAAGACAACTAGAATAAATGAAGTATTGCACAAGATGTTTAAGATGTTTGCAATGTTCTGTGTCATGTCCATTTTGTCGGTGGTAGTGGCAATAAGCATTTGATATAAAGCTTAGGGCTAAAGGCTTATTGGGATTAGGAGTTTTGATGGGAGGAAAGGTAATCATTTTCTATTCTAAGAGTTGGGACATTGTGTTATGAAGGGTACTGGGTAAGGGAGTGAATTGTATTTTTGAGTCTCCATAGCTAAAGGGTATAAAGGATTTAACAAAAACTACATGGTTATTGGTATTTTGAGTTGTTTGTTGAGGGGTAATGAATTGAAGGAACCCTTTGTTATGTTTTCTAAGAGGTTGGGAATTGCTTTGGTTTGCGGGCTTAGATTTCTTAGTTTGGCTAGAAGTGGACTTTGTATCTCGACTACCAACCTAATTTTGATAATCGTGGAGGGAAGTGCACAAGTACATAAAGGATGGGAATTTCATCATTGTGAGATTGTCTTGAATCACACTTTACAAATTTTATATGAACATCTTTTGAAGGTAAGGGTGGGGAACCTTAACATCGATTTGGGAAAAAAGCGATTGATAGTGTGAGATAAAGTTAGTTATTATTTCTATTCTTTTTGCTTACATCTCATCAAATTGGCCAAGGTCATCTTAGGAGTCATGTGCACTTGGAAATTATTAAAAAATTCCTCAACAAGTTCATTGAATGAAAAAATGGAGTTGTTCAGTAGAGAAGAAAACCATTCCAAGGCAGTGTCTTTCAATGACCTAGGAAAAATCTTAGCCAAAAGTGTATCATTGAGGACAAAGTCACTACATAAGGTGGTGTAAGCATTGACATGGTTAGAAGGATCTCCCTTTCCTCCATATTTATCAAATATAGGAGCCTCTATTCCTTTTGGAATCGGTGTTCGCAATATCTCCAAGGACAAT
>VDFB02360141.1:0-16793 GCA_007258455.2 Sequoia sempervirens
ACATTAAGGGGTTCCTTCTTCATTATTTCAGAAAATTCTTCTATAAATTTTGTATCCTACTCTGAGATAGTGAATCTCATTAGGTCCTTGTATCTTTCCCCTAAAGTTGGGTTTGCTTCAGTTTTGCAAGTCCTTTGTATCTTGCTCTAAGGTAGTGTACCTTAGTTTGCAAGTCCTTTTTGGCAGCGAGCCTTTATATTGTGAGTTAATTCTCACCATGGTTTTTTCCTTATTGGGTTTTCTATGTAAATCCGGTGTTCTACTATGCATGTGTATTCTTTGCTTCATATTTCCTTTCTACTAATCTGGTTAGAAGTAGAATTGATATATCTTTCATTTCTAAAGATCGCTAAAGTTGCTAAAGATTTAAACTGCTATATCCTTCTCTGTTATTATTATGTTTAAAGGTTTTGATCTAATAAATAAGTTTTTAGTTTGATAAAGAGTTTCTAAGTTCCAAAAAGGTTTAAGTTTTTGATAAGATTGATTCACCCCCCTCTTAGTCTCCAGGTGTTTCCAACAAGATTTTATGTAAATACAGGGCCATTTATTGAAGAGAGCAAGAAAGTCAATGTGGAGAGCACTTAAATAACTTAGTTTATTGTAGAGTAATCTCTAATATTCCATAGAATTTTGGTATTGGATTATCATTTTCTTTTCCATTTCTTCTATGGATACAAATAAAGAGTAGTAAGATGGCCCTTCAATTTCAATTTATTGTATTATATCACCCATACTTTTATTTTATGTAAATTTTTCCAAGTGAAACTCCCATATTCTGGAAGGAAATATCTCCAACATATTTTGATAGGCCAACAATTATCATATGGTGCAACTCCAAGGATCTAGTATCCCATCTTGATAGTGTATACTCTTAATTTTTCTCTACTTTATAAATTATGTAGTATTTTATTGAACAATTATGACCCTATAGTTCTTAAGCTCCTTTGTAACTTTCCTTCTCAAATTATGTAGAATTGGCATTGTGCTAAAATCTTTCCAAGTTCAGTCTGATCCATTTGGATTATTTGCCACTATCATTTAATTTCTCACCCTATATCCCCATATATCCTATATGGTTTCCTTACATTCAAAGATCTAGGAAAATTGTGATGGGAGAATATCAATTTCATGAAATTGACCCAAAAAAAAATCACTTTTTCGATCTTTAATTATTGAAGAGAGATTATTGTCTATAATAAGGTGACATTTAAGCATGAAATTCCATACTTGAGATTACTGCGAGGATCAATAATTGAAAATATTATTGAAAGATCCATGGAGTCTAAATAATTTCCTTACAATACTTATCTCCATACAACATTTATATTATATTACACCTTCCAAATCACGTCCATTTCTATCACCATATTTTTGATTTGTTAGAGAGCGGATGGTAATTCCATTTTTAGCTTTAGGCTTGTGAGTAATGTTTCATTTATTGAGAGGGATGTGTATAATCTTATCAATCCTTCCCACATAAATTTCCTAATTGTAGCATCCAACCTCATCATAACCTTCTTCATTTGCTATAGAATTACATCATATATATTTGAATCATTGATATCACTAATTTTATCATCGATATTTTACCAACTAGGTTGAGTCATTTCCGTTTCCATGATTTGACTTCATTCAGAAAAAAATCAATGATGTATTCTTATACATTCATTAGTTTATCTTCCTTAATAAAGGTATTCCTAGACTTGATATGGATTCCACATTTTGAAACCTGGACATGATGTAATCTACCTTTGAAGGAATTTTTATTGTGAAATAAGAGATCTTAATCCAAGTAGGCTTCTCCATAGAGAATTATATCATTGGAAAATTGTTGGTGTGTGAGTGGTGGTATGTTACTCACAATCTTCATGGAATTTTAAATATCTCAACTTAATTTTTTCATTAACTTCTCTTCCATGAAAATCATCCATAAATATAAATATAAATGACAATAATTGATCAACTTGATGCCAAAAAAATAGTTGCATGATACCCATTTGAAAGAAATAGAGAATCATGGAGTAGAAATATTATGGATAATCCAATCTAGCCTTGTCCAAAACTAAAGTTTTATAAATTTATCATTAGAAAGAGCCAACCTATTCTTTCATACACCTTTTTGATATTTATCTTTATTATCAAACACTTCTTTGAGTTAAAAATTGAAAAAATAACTTTTTGTATAATTATAATTTTATCAATTAGAGCTCTTCCAATAGTGAAGTTCCTTTGTTATTTTGATATAAGAATTGGAAGTATGGATTTGAGCCAATTAGAAATGACTTTTGATGACAAATTTACAAATTTTGTTTCACAAGGAGATGCAATGGTAATTTTGATAAGGAAAATCAGGTTTTGAAGGGATCCCAAAACCCTTTACATTGAGAGAAGGCTTCCCAAGATTAAGCAATGAGCACGAACAACCCCAAAAAACCAAAAAAGTTGATAAAAGATAAGCCTAGACAAACCAACAACAAAAACATCAGCACAAAAGCTGGCCAAACATAAGCTAAATCGTATTGCCTAATTTTTGTGAAGGTATTAGACGTTAATTTTTTTGGGATGATGGAGATATTTATGATGTTGATGTATTTAATAATCTTCCTCAATTTTGGAGTAATCAACTATATTGCACAAATCCTAACCTATGATGCCCTAAAAATTTTGATAGGAACATATCAAAAACCCATCTACACTAGATTTATTATCCAGGTAAAGCTTGAATGTTGTACTCTTAACACCCTCCATTGTAATGGGTGAGAAGGTATTAATTTTATTTGGTTGAGGGCAAACTTGGTCTATTATCAACTAGTTTTGACAAGTTTAGATTGTTTGTAGCTTCTTTGGGAGATAAAAACTCTTTCAAACATATAATAAATTTCACTTGTATTTCATCCCTCTTATTTAGAGTAATTCCATAAATCATATTTATTGTATTGATTATATTTTGTGCCTATCAATTTTTTTAATAATTTTGAAAAAATTGAATTCAAGTCCCCTACCTATAACCATGTTTCTCTAAATTTATATCTCTAATATATTTCCTCCCTTGCAGGAAATTTTATGTATCTTTCCATAATCTTTATCTTCCTTAGATTATAAAATTGAAACATACATTGGGATATAATCTATTGATGTAAGGTTTCCATTTTACCTCAATTTATTTTCTTCTTGAAAAATATTTTTAATGATGTTTAATTGTATTTTTTGTATCTATAAGCTTTAGCTTAACGGGGCCATCCCGTAAAATATGAATAAATAATTTGGTTTGGGTTGATCCAGATTGGAGGGTCATACAAATATAGTGCATTCTCCCCATCAATAGGGTACGCCGCATTAACTTTGAGTCTTTTAAATATAGATTAATTCAACTTATTAGCATTAGTCTTATTTTTGTTGTGGGAGCATAGCTGCATTATATGGCTAGCCTCATTACCTTTGTTGGGATATTTCTTTTTCTTCTTCACTACTTCCTATGCATCATTACTACCTTCTTCATTATGGGAAGGAAGGGAATATTTGGGAGTTATTGGACTATTCCTGCACAATCCCTTAGATTTATGTATCTCATTGTCAACCGCATATGGTTTCTGCTCTTTAGATTTATTTGAGGTGAGAGCAGATCTTTGTTTTGAACCTTCATAGATAATGTAGTGAACTTGATTTATTTGTTTCCCTCCAACCATTAAAAAGATATCTCTTGAACTGTTATGCGATTTATGATCAACCCCAATTGATGGATTGAACTTTGGTTCCAATGAATGTGGGAAGGGTGATAGATAAACTTGAATGAAGATTTAGGCAAAGAATTTGGTACCTTTGAAGCTTAATCTGGAAGAGAATCCACCATGTAGTGATGTGAATGAGCCCCAACCCACCAAGGTCCATGGTTATCAACTTTAGACCCAAGATTAGGGAAATTGTTGGCTACGTGATCTCTTTCAAAGCATCTTTGGCAATGGAAGGGAAACCCTTCATAGTCAAGATATTGTGACCAACTACAAATTTCCACCTTTAATATGATATCATTTGGGAGATCTCTTGATGTGTCTAAATCTACCAGTATGAGGAGAAATGTGGTGTAAGTGAATTATGTGGTGTCTAAATCCACAACTAGATAATTACCCAAGGTGTCTCCAATTTCTTCAAAATAGGAGTCAAACTAGAATTGTAATGGTAGATTTAGAAGCCTAATAAAAATAGTCTTCACCTTGAATGATTTAGTGAAAGGATTGAAATATGGATACCGAGGTTTGATCAGGAGCATGTGTTGCCTCCAAGTCCAATGCTCTCAAAGAATTACATATTTATCCTTAACAAAATTAAATACCACAATAAAAAAACCACGAGCACAAGGATAAACTTCTAGATTACCTTCTATTTGAGACTGCCAAGCATCATAGATCCACTTGTGCAATTTAGGGAGACCAAGCCACAAATGATTGAATTGAATGATTAAACCATTGGATACAAAGAATAGTTTTCTTTTAATTACTTCATTTTTAAGCTCTCTTGAGAAATCCAAAAGAGCAGAAGATTTGGCTACACAAATGGGATTGTTCTTAAACATATGAAATGCCATGTTTCCCTGTTAATTAGGAGACCCCATCAACCTCTTAGGGTACAAATCCCAAGCAGATTTTTCCCTTGTATTATCGCCACCACAGGCATCAAAGACATGATAAGACACATCCAAGCCCACACCCAAGCCTTCATTTCCCTAAGCGTTGGGGACCTTAGTGGATCCATTGAACGAAGTTGTAGAGGGGTTGAGGAGAGATTTTCCTAAATAATAAGCCTTACATGTGTGAAGATTCGAAGCAAGTAGAAGAAACAAAAGCACCATATTTTTAATATTCAAGATAAATAAAATATTTTTCTAATGATGTTTAATTATATTATTTCAATTGTGAGTTAATAATTTTTTTTTTGAAATTTTAAAACCAAAAACATTTTTGAGCCTTATTATGCCTTAGACTTAGATCGCTATTCTTGTATGAGATCCAAAAGACTGTCACTTCAAAATAACATTTTTTAAAACTTAAAGGAGAAATATAATGATCAATGATATTTAATGGAGAGAAGAGCTAAGTAATGATCAAAACAAAAATTTGGTTTTATGGAAGTGTTATCTCTAAGAAATGCACCCTTACTAAGTTGTAGGAATTAGTTTTATGGACATGGAAACACTTCTAGGCTGTGGGGAACCTAATGATTGAATCAAATCTCCAATTAGGCCGACTCCTAGTTTGTATATCACCTAAAACCACTAAATTTTTAAGGAAAAGGGAGAAGGATAAATTAAAAATGGCTAAAATTGAATAACATAAAATGTAAAGTGATACACCAAACTGACAGGGAGACAATGAAGTTTAGAACTCTACACTTGGCTCAAAACTGGTTAAAATTAAGTTTGCACAACCTGTTACAACTTTTTTATGCATAAATATTTCATTGACAGGTTAAATACTACAAATCACAAAAGGAAGATAAACTTCACAGTTAGCAAGAAGTTTGCATTTAACAGACACAACCAGTAACTTGGATAAACATACAATTCCAGAAAAGGTATAACATATGAGACAAAGTTGTAAGGAAATTAAAATAAGCTCACATACAACTTGATCAATCATTTAACATACACAAAAATACAAGAACAAATAGGCAAGAAATTCATTACAAGAAATAAGGTAATCTATGTATTCAATATCTAATGAGTTACAAAATATGCAATAATACTGTATCAAAGGATTGCACAGTCACTAAGTCTCCAACTGCATAATCTGAACTAACTCAAAAAATGAGTTACAAAAATGAATAAGTAGCAAATCCCAAGTGGTTCCACCAAAGAAGGAACAAAAAACCAACTTGGGTCAGATGCCTCTCAAAAGCCTAAAATATAGCTTCTAGATATACTCCAAATGTGCTCCAAAAGGTGGAAAAATTCAAAGTATGACTAAGTCTACCATAAAGGAAAGCAAAAAGGCTCCAAGATGCTCTCCCAAGCACATAAATGAGCCAAAACAACTCCTAAAACCTTGGCATATGTTGCAAACTGATTCTCAACCTCCTCTATATTCTTGACATGTATTTGCAAGTCATAACTTCAATGCATATCCATGTTTCCTTTCTCCTTGCATGCATGTAAAGCTTTAATCATTGTTAATTTTGCATTAAAACAACATTTATACTTTAAGTGATTTATAAACATCACTTAAAGAAAAATGTTGTACACTTCAAAGAATGCAAAAATAAACATACTAAGTTCAAATACAAGGAAAACAAAGTAAAGAAAATAAAAAGTCCCAGGGAATTTACATGGCATATGTAATTTCATTAGCCTAAGAAATGAAATACAAATCCTACCCCACAGGCTCAATTAACTCACATTGCATTTTTACATAAAACATGATAAAAATGCCATATCCCATCAAAATTCAACATAGAGTTTAGAAACCCTAAAAAAAAAAAGAAACATGCCAAGGCATTTCTCATTTCATTCTTCTCTTGTTCATGGGCCACCAATAGAGGGTTTGGAGAGCTTGGAAAAATACTTCCATGGAGGATTTGATTCCTCAGAGGCACATTTTCTGACAAATTTATGGTGTATAAGCTCAAGTGAGTTCCTTGTAAGAATAAATTTCTTCATTCCTCCTTTATCTGAGCCCAAGGCCCTGGCTCCTGTGGCTATTCTCACTCAAACTTTACGTGCTTGTTTCATTTTTTTATAATTCTTCTTCAAGGATTCTTTGCCATTTGAATTTTTTTCATGTATTTATGTAAAAGAACAAAAGAAATGATTGTTGCCTCCAGATTATTTAATGTTTGTGCTCATTTTTGAAGGTGAAATAAAATGAAAATAAAAACACTTTGATTCAGGTTGCGACCATATATCTTTTCCTGTAGCTGGGCTTTTCAAGTTTCATATTTTGGGTTTTCTTGATTTAAAATTCTAAGAAGAATATAAACCCAAACTATGGACTATAGAATTTTCTTCTTGTTGGGGCACACCATATCCAAGCAGAGGTCGAGAGTTCTCTTTTCTAGGGTTTCATTTCTTGCTTCCAGCAAAATATAATGGCTCCATCTATTCTTTTGCATATATACCTTGTAATCTTTACTGTGGTTTCCATATATTTTCTACATTATGAAATTAGAACTTTAGGTCATAAAAATAAAACCTAGATGGGTTTAATGTCCATAATATATATTTTTTCTATTGATTCTTTGATTGGGAGTGTAGGACACGTGAAAATATACTGATTGACATCGTGCACCTGATCTCGACTTACTAACATCGTTTCTTCCTAAATCATTCCTCGGTCCAACCATTTAATCAAATTCCCTTTATCTGATTAAATTCATCAATATTCGTCTCTTAATTAAATAAATCATTTTGTCTAATTAAGTCAACCTCTTTGTTAATTGAATCAATCCATCTGTTCTAATTATCCCTATTTAATTAAATAATTAATTTATTTGATTAAATTTCTAAAGTCTATCCATTAAATAAAATAAATTAAAACCTTATTTGATTTAGTCTAACACCATCCCTTTTAATTAAATAAACCAAAATCTTTATTTAATTAGCCTCTTATCATTTTCCTCTCTTATTTGACTTAAATAAATCCATAAATCTAAATCAAAATAAGTCACATCAACTAACCTCCTATTAAATTCACTAACCCCTGATTAATTTTAACCCTCATCTCATGTCACATCCTCTAGATAGTAAAAGTTGCACATGAAAATAGATACTTAATTCATTTATTAAACTCCTATTTTCCTCACAAGGCATCTTTTGGAATATTTCCCTTCAATTTTAAATTGTACCTAAGTCAAAATGTACATCCAACAAGGCATTTTAAAAATCTCTTACATGTCCTTTTAGTCTTGAGCCAAGTGGCATTTATTGCATTTTCCTTCCTCTTTGCATGTCATTTCAACAAATTTGACTTCAAATATTTGCATTTATTGGCACAAACCCCAAATCTTGCACATCCTCCATCCATTCATAGCTTGACAAGTGGCATCATATCATTGGATGAATGTTAGTCCCACAATGCTCAAATTTGGACATTTATCCATCTTGGATTTCTATAAATAAAGGGCTCATATCCTCATTTGATCATCCACAATCCAAGCAAAGTTACCATGCTCAAATATCTCTTGAATTCCATCCATCATCATTGAGTCAAAGCTAGGTTTTGCAAATTTTTGGCTTGGAGTCTCCATTTTTCATCAAAGTGGATCAATCTCATCTTCAACATCTCGGGCTTGTATCTTTAGAATGGGAAAGGGCCACTTTCACATCAAATTGGCACCACTTCCCCCATGGGATCATGAGTTTGCACATCTAATTAGGATTTAATCTTTGTTTTATCAATTTCATTGTGTTCTTTGTTATTTTCATTCCTAGTTTGAGGTTGTAAATGGATTTCATGGGGAATCCTTGTTTTAGCTTGCAATTCCTTGTTTAACTTGTTTACTCATGTTGTTTTGTAGGTACTAGGAAAAGGGTTCTAATAAAGGAGCTTAAAACACTTTTACATATGAAAATGAGGGTTTCGTGAGAAGAAGCCTAGTCACCATGCTTTTCTAACTAAAAGTTTCCATTACCCTTATGTCCCTTTAATCATGGCTCATCCCTTCAAGACATTTGCATTTTTCCCTTTTTTAGAAACATGGCTCGGCTTCTTTGGTTTTCCCTCTCAAAAGCTTTCGAGGGTTTTTCTCTTTTCTTGTAGATAATTGGAGAGATTATTTCATTTTCAATAGATTATGGCTTGTAGAATTTATTTCCCTGCTAGTCATGAAAAATTGTATGCGCTATCAAAACCATAGCCTCCATTCATACTCTACTGTAATTAGCAAAAATGATTTTATTTTCTTCATTGAGGTTAACTTCTGAGATGAAGACACTTTTCATGAGCAACTTCTTTTCATTCCTGGAGATCTCTATGACATGCTATTTTCCATGTCTTTCATTTTCTATGCATCCTCTCCTCAAGACTCAGGGCCCTTGTTAACAATCTAGAAGATTGTGAACCATTTTCTTTGATCTTCTTAGCTACCTTTGTCACTATCACAGGGATTTCCTCACAAAAAAACACAACTCACTGTCCACCTATCACTATGTTGCTTAAACTGTGAGTTGTCTTTCCCTTAAACATGACTATCATTCCTTTTGGTGACAATTCTTTTCACTTTACACTAATTCTCCCCTATAACATTGTCATTCATAGGTATATGATTCCCCATTTAAAGAATGATTCTCATCAAGAACTTAAAACAACACCGCTTTTAAGCTTGGTTGAACTCAGATATATAATTCTCACACCATGTCACTCAGGGAAAATATAATTTTGATGAAACTACAACATTTCACATTATCACTATCACAAATGATTGCACCTCTCGTAAAACAAAGCATGACTCTCATGAACACATATACATGTGAATATTGTATCTTCATGGAATAATGCATCTATGCACATTTGCAAACTGTTCTGACACAAAAGTTTGCATACATTCCTCATGATTTTCTAGAACAAGTACATGTCACTTATGACAAGCAGAAATATCTACTATCATAAATGATGTGCACCTATTCAAGTGGAAACATGAAGAGTTATTCCGATGAAATATCCTTCAATGCTTTTGTAAAACACAACAAAGCATCACGCTTTGGCTCAACCCTCATGGGAGTCACATTTTAACCCACATGTTGTAATTAGATGAACTAAAATAACAACATTACTTTTCCTATATCTGCATAAGAAGCAAAAGTGTTAGAAAAATAAATGCATATGGCAGATATGTTTGATTCTCCTGTGTTTCTTGATCATCTTGATGATGCTAACTATTTTAATGCACTTGAAGATCACATTGTATGTTTATAGAGGTATGTGCATATCAGGATTAAAGACCTTTCATTGCTCTAACAACATTTCTCTTCCAGATGTAGGAAACTAGGAGTAACAAGGACAAGGTAACTGGACATGAGACAAGCACATGACTAAAGATGCAAAACAACTCTATTGAGACCAGTCATTCAGGCAATGATTGGTCCTTCTTCCTTTTATGTGCATTCATTTTCTTTAGTATCTATAAATGTATAATGTTTTCTTTCTTTCTATATCTATAAATGTATAAATTGTAAAAGGTCCTTTTGACCTGGGATAGCTAATGAATCACACATGGATATCATCACATTCATCTTCTCCATATTATCAATGATATTAAAAGTTACAATTGGATTTACCTTTTGATGGACCCCTGCAACAACAGGATCAACTTGCAAATGAGGCTGCTCCCTAGTAGCACCTTGTGTGTTTCTTTGCAAAATACGAGGAACTTGTGAAGTAGGTGGTTCTATAGCTGCTGCTTTTCCTTTATTAGTTGTTTTCTCAAGCTCAAAATCTCTTTTCTTTGCTCTTGTGTTTGCTGCAATAGGGGAATCATCCCTGTTAACACAAAACTCTTCTCCCTGCCAGTTTAACAGAGTAGCATCACTTGTAGGCTACTCTTGCTATTGTAATGCTCCATCATTGGGTACATTTGACTTTGAATTTGAAACATTTTGAACCATTAAATCTTGATTTATGATTCCATTTGAACATGTAGCCTGATTATGAGGCTGGTTGCAAGGATAACACCACTCATAATCTGCTGCAAGGTTATTTTGAACAAGAATAAGGTCTCTAATTGCACTAACTAGAGTAGGATTGCATGCTTGAAAAGGCCTTGAATTTACATTCTATCTTGGACCTTGATAATTACCTTGGTATTGCTATTGTTGTTCTTGATAAGGCTGACTTGGCCCTTGGTTCTACTATTGAAAAGGTTGTCTATTATGAAACTATTGTTTCTTGATGCTAACAAGCTCATTTCCAAAAGTCTGTAAAATGTTCTTAATTTTTTGGCGGATCTCCTTTATCTCTTGCAACTCCTATGATTGAACTGGAATTGAAATTTCTTGTGTACGAATAGCTGGCAATACTAGAACAATAGGAAAATGAGTAAAATGTGGGATTTACAGAGGCATAAAAGGTTAAATTTCTAGAATTATGGGTATAAGAGGTCTGGGTGTAATTTTTCTAGCCTGTATTAAACTATTTTCTACCCTAAGTGCTATTTCATAAGCATCAGGTAATGAAGTACCACCCATAGACTACATCATGATAGATATGCCACTATTTAAAGCCCTCAAATAGTATAAAAATGCATATTCAAGTGAAGGCCTTATCGTGATAGGTATTCTATCCCATGTCCTCTGAAATCTAAAGTTAAAATAAAAAACTTGCTCCTTAGGAGCCCTCTTAATTGTTGTCAACTGCTCTACAAGCGATAAATGATCAGATTTGTCTTGAAATTGCTTGTATAACTTGTCTCCAAAGTCATCCCAAGTTGCAATAGAAGTCACATGCATACCTCTAAACCACTGCAAAGATTTTCATTTCAAAGAAGCAACAAGTAACCTCACAACAACATTTTCTTGTGTAATATGGTGAACTCCACACAAGTTAGCTACATCTCTAATATGCTCTATAGGAGTTGTTTGGTCTTCACCTATAAAGAAAGGTAGACTTTTTAAAGCAGCTGCAGTAATTCCATCATGTTGGGCTAAATTTAATGGACTACCTCCATTAAATGGCACAAAAGGTTGGTTTCTAGCCATTGGAGGTGGATGGGATGGATTAACTTGTATTGCGATAACAGGTGCAAAACTTGTTGAACTAACAAAAATTGATGAAAATGTTGGTCTAAAATTGGGTGGAGTTGATTGAAATCTTTTTGAGGAAACATGGGTTCTTTTAACAGTCCTACCACTTCTCCTAGGTGGTGATAGTCGAAGATATTCAAAGGGTACAACACTACTTCTAGTTTGCACTTTTTTCATATGTTGTTCTTAAACTATATTTCTACTTATCACCAAATTACAGAGTCACCAGATATGCAAAAACAACCCCTCAAGGGTTTGAACTTACTGGTTGCATATCAAACCAACAAATTTGTTGATGCTCATGTTCCACCGGGTGTGCCAAAACTATTATCTCTTAGAAATGCACCCTTACTAAGTTGTAGGACTTAGTTTTTTGGAGGAACATGGAAACACTTCTAGGTTGCGGGGAACCTAATGATTGAAGTGAATCTTTGGTTAAGTTGGCTCCTAGTTTGTATGTCAGGTAAAACTATTGAATTTTTAAGGAAAAGGGAGAAGGATAAAGTAAAATTGGCTAAAAATCAATAGCATAAAATGTAAAGTGATACACCAAACTGAAAGGGAGACAATGAAGTTTAGAACTCTACACTTGGCTCAAAACTGGTTAAAATTAAGTTTGCACAACCTGTTACAACTTGTTTATGCATAAACATTTCACTGAAAGGTCAAATACTACAACTCACAAAAGGAAGATAAACTTTATAGTTAGCAAGAAGTTTCCATTTAACATACACAACTGGTAACTTGCAAATACATACTAATTGTAGAAAAGGTATAACGTATGAGACAAAGTTGTACGAAAGTTAAAATAAGCTCACATACAACTTGATCAATCATTTAAGATACACAAAAATTCAAGAACAAATAGGAAATAAATTTATTACTAGAAATGAGTAAGGTAATCTATGTATTCAATATCTCATGAGTTACAATATATGCCAAAATATTGTATCAAAGGACTACATAGTCACTAAGTCTCCAACTGCATAATCTGAACTAACTCAAAAAATGAGTTACAAAAATGAATAAGTAGCAAAGCCCAAGTGGTTCCACCAAAGAAGGAACATAAAACCAACTTGGGTCGGATGCCTCTCAAAAGCCTAAAATCTAGCTTCTAGATATACTCCAAATGTGCTCCAAAAGGTGGAAAAAGTCAAAGTATGACTAAGTCTACCATAAAAGCATGCAAAAGGCTCCAAGATGCTCTCCCAAGCTCATAAATGAGCCAAAACAACTCCTAAAACCTTGGCATATGTTGAAAACTGATTCTCAACCTCCTCTATATTCTTGGCGTGTGTTTGCAAGTCATAAATTCACTGCATGTCCATGTTTCCTTTCTCCTTACATGCATGGAAAGCTTTAATCATTGTTAATTTTTCATTAAAACAACATTTATACTTTAAGTGATTTATAAACATCACTTAAAGAAAAATGTTTTACACTTCAAAGAATGCAAAAATAAACAATACTAAGTTCAAATACAAGGAAAACAAAGCAACAAAAATAAAAAGTCACAAGGACTTTACATGGCATATGTAATTTCATTAGCCTAAGACATGAAATACAAATCCTACCCCATGGGATCAATTAACTCACATTGCATTTTTACATAAAACATGATAAAAATTCCATATCCCATCGACATTCAACATAGGGTTTAGAAACCCTAAAAAACAAAAGAAACATGCCAAGGAATTTCTCATTTCATTCTTCACTTGTTCACGGGCCGCCAATAGAGGGTTTGGAGAGCTTGGAAAAAGAATTCCATGGAGGATTCGATGCCTTAGAGGCACATATTCTGATAGATTTATGGTGTATAAGCTTGGGTGAGCTCCCTGTAAGCATATATTTATTCATTCCTCCTTTATCTGAGCCCAAGGCCATGGATCCTATGGCTATTCTCACTCAAACTTTACGTGCTTGCTTCATTTTTCTGTAATTCTTCTTCAAGGATTCTTTTCTGGTTGAATTTTTTTCATGTATTTCTATAAAAAAACAAAAGAAATGATTGCTGCCTCTAGATTCTTTAATGTTTGTGCTCATTTTTGAAGATGAAAGAAAATGAAAAGAAAAACACTTTGATTCAAGTTGTGGCCATATATCTTTTCCTTTAGCTAGGGTTTTCATGTTTCATATTATGGGTTTTCTTGATTTAAAATGCTAAGAATATAAACCTAGGCCGTAGACTATAGAATTTTCTTCTTGATGGGGCACACCATATCCAAGCACAGGTCAAGAGTTCTCTTTTCCAGGGTTTCATTTCTTGCTTCCAATAGAATATAAGGGCTCCATCTATTCTTTTACACATAGCCTTGTAATCTTTGTTTTGGTTTCCATATATTTGTTCCATTCTGAAAGTAGAACTTCAGGTCATAAAAATAAAACCTAGATGGGTTTAATGGCCACAATATATATTTTTTCTGTTGATTCTTTGATTGGGAGCTTAAACGCTTTTACATATGAAAATGTGGGTTTCCTGAGAAGAACCCTAGCCGCCATCCTTTTCTAACTAAAAGTTTCCATTACCCTTCTGTCCCTTTAATCATGGCTCATCCCTTCAAGACATTTGCATATTTCCCTTTTTAGAAATATAGCCTAGCCTCTTTGGTTTTCTCTCTCAAAAGCTTTCAAGGGTTTTTCTCTTTTCCTGTAGATAGTTGGAGAGCTTATTTCATTTTTAATAGATTATGGCTTGTAGAATTTATTTCCCTGCTAGTCATGAAAAATTATATACGTTTTCAAAACCATAGCCTCCATTCATACTCTACTGTAATTAGCAAAAAATGATTGATTTTCTTCATTGAGGTTAACTTCTGAGATGAAGACACTTTTCATGAGCAACTTCTTTTCATTCCTGGAGATCACTGTGACATGTTATTTTCCATGATTGTCATTTTCTATGCATCCTCTCCTCAAGACTTAGGGCCCTTGTTAACGATCTAGAAGATTGTGAACCATTTTCTTTGATCTTCTTAGCTACCTTTGTCACTATCACATGACTTTCCTCACAACAAAACACAACTCACTGTCAACCTGTCACTGTGTTGCTTAAACTGTGAGTTGTCTTTCCCTTAAACATGGCTATCATTCCTTTTGGTGACCATTCTTTTCACTTTACACTAATTCTCCCCTATAACATTGTAGTTCATAGGTATAGTACTCCCCATTTAAAGAATGATTCTCATCAAGAACTTAAAAACAACACTGCCTTTAAGCTTGGGCTGAATTGTATATATAAAACTGTCACTTTCATGTCACTAGGAAAAGATCATTTGATGAAACTACAACATTTCCTTATCACTATCACAAATGACCACACCTCTTATAAAACAAAGCATGGATCTCATGAACACATATACATGTGAATGTTGTATCTTCATGGAATAATGCATCTATGCACCTTTGCAAACTGTTTTGACACAAAAGTTTGTATACATTCCTCATGATTCTCTAGAACAAGTACATGTCACTTATGACAGTGACAAATATCTTACTATCATAAATGATGTGCACTTGCTCAAGTGAAACATGAAGAGTGAATATTTTGATGAAATATCCTTCAATGCTTCTGTAAAAACACAACAAAGTAGCATGTTGGGCTCAACCCTTGTGGGAGCCACATTTATCCCACATGCTATAATTAGATGAATTAAAAAGGCAACACTACTTTTCCTATACCTGCACATGAAGCAAACAAGTTAGAGAGACATGTGGCATATGGCAGATGTGTTTGATTTTCCTTTGTTTCTTGATCATCCTGATGATGCTAACTGTTTTAATGCACTTTAAGATCACATTGTATGTTTATATAGTTATGTGCGTATCAGGATTAAATACCTTTCATTGCTCTAACAACATTTCTCTTTCAGATGTAGGAAACTAGGAGCAACAAGGGCAAGGCAATTGGATGCAAGACAAGCACAAGACTAAAGATGCAGAACAACTCCACTGAGACTAGTCATTTAGGCAATGGCTGGTCCTTCTTCCTTTTATGTGCATTCCTTTTCTTTAATATCTATAAATGTATAATGTTTTCTTTCTTCTATTTTAAAATAGTTAGTCTCATGACTTGTGTGAGACCTTATACATTTACATTGTTAATAAAGATTAATTTTCTTGAAAATATTTGTACAATCTTTCTTCTTTATCGTATGCATCTATATGAATGCAATTTGCAATCTGATAATGCAATATTTTTGAATTTTTTTATGCACTTTGTGCAATATAACAAAAGTAAAATGTATCTTAAACTTCTAAAACCACAAAAGCTCAATCAAGATAAATTATTTTCTTTTAATATATGGAATGCGGCTAAGTCCTTTTTTCTTTGAACCAAGCAAGAAAAAATTGAAATCCATCAATTAAGAATTTCTCATTAGTCAACAACTAGAGGAAGGAAATAATTTATACCAAAATTCATTTTTATCCTGTACTTTAGTTAATAAATAGAAATTAAGAAGGATAAAATAACAATTAAAAGAAAAATACTACATATATATTACCATACAGGGAATGTGTGAGATTGAATTTGACCTTGCTTGGTTTTCAAAGCATCCCTAGTCCCCCATCTAAACAAATTGATTCTATGAACATGTCATCCTACCCTTTACAATGTTTAAGGAATATTTTTTCTTTTGAGCCTCCAATTTTTAATTTTTAGAGCATTACTACATTAACCAATAATGTTTATATATGGTGGTTGATTGTGTGTCATTTGTTAGGGGAATTTAAGACCCTAAAATTCTAGGTTATGATTTTTTTTAATCTCTAAGAAATGATTTTTCTCCCTTATGTCATAGTAGGTATTGGTTAATTCATGAATAACCCCTACATAAAGCACTCTCCCCTCTTATTTTTTTACTAGTGTTTCATCCCCATTTTTCCTAGAGCCAATATTTTCCTTTACTATCTTCTACATAAAATATCTAATATATATCATATTTGAGATACCTAAACCATCATTTTTTACTCTCTATCTCATAAAAATATAAATTAGCTTCCTCTATTATTTCTTCATTTCATAGATGTTCCTCAAAGGGCCCCATTGTGAAATCAATCTCCATCA
>VDFB02360141.1:20207-65612 GCA_007258455.2 Sequoia sempervirens
ATGCCTGTTCACTATCCTTGACTATAAAGAGAAAAAATTGATGAATTGAAACTTGCATGACATATATAATTACGATAAACACAGGACATGAACTTATTTTAGCAATATTTGATGTAAATGCACTCAGTTGAATTCATTTAGTGAACTAAACTCACTGTTCACCTGTAGCCTTCAAAATGTATAACCTGATCGTTATGAATGCACAGTTGGTTTAATTGCTTGATGGATAACTCTATTTTTTACTCCTTCAGTTGTTCTCATTTCATTTGATAATGCATCTTTACCTCAGCCCGTTTAAAGAATAGGGCAGCATGTCGAGCTCTACCCTTGTGGGAGCCCGCTTTACTCCACATGCTTGGTCTTCGAATAATGTTCAACTTCATGACTTTACCTATACCTACACAAATAAACAAACAATGTTAGCATAAAAATAGAACCTGATGATCATGATATTGTTATCTTTCCTTCAGCTCATTTCCTTCATACTGCACTTGATTGATTGTTTCAATGCATTGTTAATAGTATGTTGTACTATTGTGGGTGCTCCATATTGGTTTCATCATAATCGGAGCCACTGACACCCATTTTTTCCTCTTTTAGGTCGATAGAGCTCGAGAATACAGGGTGCACCATTCAACATCAAACGTCGATAATCAGGCAATGATAATTATGCTGTTCCTTATGTGTTTTCCCTTCTACATCTTGAGTAGTGCAATGTGCTATTAGCAATATGTTGTCACAGTTATATCCATGACTTGTGTGGATCTTTGATTTCAATTTTGCTTTTCAATTGAAAAGAAAAATGCATTTTCATGCAATGTTGTAATATCATTCTGATTGTGAAATCAAATGAAGCCTTGTAAAAATATGAGTTCTCTACGAAATAAATGAAAGCATCTGAAATGCTATTCAAATCATTTACTCAATTATGTATTTACTTTAATTCTGCAACATCTGAATGGCACTCTGAAAACTCAATTCCTTCTTTTAAATGTATAACTATTGCTCAATGCATAATGATAAAAATGCGAAACAACATTTGAATTCAAACAACAATTCCACCTTATGATGAATAACATTCAGCCGACTCCACCAATCGAGTTGTGGAAAAAAATTGGTAACAATTATAATACCCAATAGTTGTTTATATAATGTCCAATAGTTGTGGTTTGACTACCCATAATTAAAAAAAATGTATGCTTTTGATCTAAAAAGAAACCAATCATGTGATACCACATCAACGCTCAACTACCCATGATGTAATGCATGAGTATTGGTCTCACTATTTTTTGGACACCTTGACAAAAAACATGCTGATGTGGCATCATATTTGATGATGTGGCCCTGAAACTTAGTTATAAGCAGAGAACTTGCCAAGTAAGCTGCTGTAAAAAATTGGGAGTGATTTGAAATTTTGACGTAGGATAATTAGAACCGTGAAGTTAGGGTGCACGACTACTGGGCCCTCTCCCCTAGATTCCTTTAATTTTATTCATCACTTAGAGGTGTTTCAAAAGTCAATGTAGACCTTGCCTACCACACCCCTATTTCTCCAAAGGGAATTTACTTTTTGAGGCATTATTGGTAATAATCCCTTCTTTTTATGATTGATATGGTTTTGCATTCAAGGGTTCAAACTTTCACATGGGGTAAAGCCACTTGTCAGGCCCACGCAACTGCAATCAAGCTCGAGGACTATACTCAAGGCAAGATGTGCTGAGACACCATGAGGCGGCTCCTCACGCCAAATTAAAGGAATGAGCAATATTTTCTTCTCATCAAGCACTCGCCCTCTTGCATGACACATGTCATGGCAATACAACTTGAAGGAGCTTTTTTGAGCATCACAAGCATACATGATGTGTAGTTGGTTGGAACTCTTGGAGGATCCATTGCAAAAAAGGGGCAAAATGCCAATGAGTGGCCTACTTGTGTGCATCTTGGAAATGAATGCTCATCACTGACACTCAAATTATGAAGGCTTGCAGGTGGTTGTTAGTTAGAATGTGGAGGAACAGGTGGCATAATCACCCTTATTGGGGGTGGCTCATGATTGCCCACTATGGCCATTTCAATGGTCTAGATAGAGGTGAGGCTGATAGGTGTGTGAGTGGGGAATATTTTTGGTTGCGGTAGTTCTCATATCAAGTGGATGGATTTTCATATTTAAGCCCCACGTGGCATTATTTTGGGGGTTCTTAGATTGATTCAAGGACTTAATACAAAACTCAAAAGGAATTTATTAATATTTTTTTTGTAGCACAAACCTTAGTATGCTAATTTTCTTATAGAATAGGGATTAAATACATAAGAATTGTGGCATGTTCACCTTTTCTATGTGTTTAGCTTTGTTTTTTTGTTTTAATTCATGCTCCATGTCTATCAAAGTGTTTTTGGTTGTAATTAATTCCTTTTTAGCTTTTATAATCTTAGTTACTTTAATATATACAAAACTTTGGACCATGTTTAATACTCTTTCAATTTTCTACAAAGGTTGATTTAAGTGAGATTTTATTATGCTATATTAGATTTGAAATGTTGTAAAAGCTTGGCGCATCGCCTTAGGATAGTTCATTTTATGCATTGCTTTTCTTTCCTTCTCCCTTTTCCTCCCCTCTGTTAACACAATGAAGAGCTGATTTCTAAAATCTCGGAGGTTGTTGTGCAAAGCACATCTTAGTCCCCCATTTGCAAAACTTACCATAAACTATAACTCTTAAGCATCAACTTTAGAGGTCAACAAGTACCATTGTGAGATCAATCTCTATCACTAAACAAAGTAGTTCCTTAGTGGAGGTCTTTAATATTTTCCTTTTCTAGAAGGAAGGGGTTTTTTCTTCCTTCATGTTTGAAGCATAATTTCTCAAGGAAGTATGAATTTATTGTTGTCTATTTTGATAATTCTCCTTTGTTCTCATTTTTTATTAGGCATGTCAAGGCTATTGCTCAAATAATGATCTCGATGACCACACCACATGTCATATAATTTTTCATCTTCTATTTCAACCAATTTATTCCAATCACTATCTTACTTTTATCAATAATGAAATCTTGGGGGATTTTTTGAGTAGGGATAAAGTATCTCCAACTCAAGAATACTTTAAATGGTTAAATTTAGGGTGCCCTTTCTAAGAAAGAATGACACATTCTCCATCTTCCAATTACTTAGGTTGATCAATCGATCTCTATCCTCCATGATCTCAATGGTGTTAAGAATAAAACCTTTGGGAAGAAACTATGTTGTTAGATTTAGTCTCTATTATTTTTCCTCCCTATCTAGTATGCTTCATCTAGATGGTCAAAAACCAATAAATCTCCTAATCAACACATATTGTTAGCTTGGTCTTGAGTCCTTCCACCATCACACATTTGAAAGAAGTTTTAACATTCAAATTTTTACTACGATTGCTCAAAGAGCCCTATGTCTCTTGTTAATCTCCTAACTTCACTTAAAATTTTGATCTTTTCATTTCTCAAGAAAGATTCATTTTCTATCAATGTATATGGTGTATACATACATACATGCATATACATATATTTATTGTAAATATAATTAGATATGTATGTACATATGTATATATTTTATTTGAATCTCATTCTCAAACAACATACCAAATGGTATGCTCAAAAATTTATTGTACTAGAATATATGGTTAATTAAAGCTTTTGGGATGACCAAAAATTAAAAAATATTCAGTATTTTATTAATGTATAATTAAGAGGTGATATGATCTTTAAGAAGATAGGCCATGTCTCAAACATGTGTTAGTGTATATAACCCCCAATGACTTACTTTACTATTTGTTACTTTAAGAAAAAATATATTATTAGATATCTTATAAAATTTATTGGTTATATGTTATATTAATTGTATATATTAACATTTACTTTTTCTTACATCAATATTTTGATTCTTTAGATTTTATAATTTTTATTTTGAATTATGTTTTCTTATTATTCAATACAAAAAGATTAAGGCATTAAATATTTTTACTATAGATAGTTAAAAGGTGATATCTACCTTAAAAAAATGTTATCAATCAAGCATGTGTTAGTATTTATGACTCCCAACAACTTACCACTAAACTATTATATTTTTCTTCATATTACTATTTATATTTTTCTTAAAAAATGTTTATTATTATTAAATATCTTATAAAATGTATTGGTTATATGGTATATTAACTATATAAATTAATATTTTTACATTAAGTTAATATTTTAATTTCTTATAGTCTTTATAGTTTTCAAAACTATAATTTAACATTATTTAATAATTTTTTTTAAAATATTAAATATTTTTATTATAGATTGTTAGAAGGTGATCTCATTTTCAAGTACAATCCATTACTCAAACATGTACTAATGTTTAAACTCCCAATAACTTACCACTAAATTAGTATATTTATTTTTATTTTAATACAATAGGGGTGTCCCCACAACCCAATCCAGTGGTCCCCTACGGATGAGATCCCCGCCCCCAAGAAATCCCACCTCTCAATAAAAATATATATATTTATCATAATAACTTGATAGATAATTATATATTAAATATGAAAAAATTATATATATATTTTTTTAAATCGATATTTTAATTCAAAATTATTCAATACAAAAAATATATATTATATCTATTATAATATATCAATTTGTAATATAATTTATAGTAAATATGAAAAAGACAATTTATTATATGATATTTGACTTTATAATAATTTTTATATAATTTATAAATAAAAAATTCTAACCATAGATTGTAGAGATATAAATTTTAATATTTCTTCCTGTAGTTTGGTCATGTCATAGAATGTGTTAGTGGGCAAGTGGGTCAATATGAACTTTTAGTAGTACTCATGAGAATCATGAAAAGGGGAATATATTTTCAAGGTTACTCTATATATATTGAGCTGCAATATATATTTTATGTGACTTTGCTTTTAGGGTCTCTTTATTCCCCATGGCTACATCATTCCTGCCTCTTCTTTTTTATTGGAAAAATTTACATTATTCTATTTAATGTGTTTTTTTGGTTGTTGTTAAAGTATGTGTACATATTTTAAAGATATATATTTAAAATATGTTAAGTATTAATATAATATATTAATTAATTAGTACATCTATTTTTTTTAAATCAATATATGGAAAATATTTTTTTATTTTTTTTATATAGATTTTAGATAAATTTAAATAAAGATAAATATACTAATTTTATTTTAATTTTGAATAATTTAAAATTTATATTATTTGATTTATTTAATTTAATTATTTTTAAATTATTTTACTTATTTAATAGTTATTTTATTTTTCTTTAGTTTTATTTATTTAAAAACTATTTTATAATTGTTTTATTTATACAAGAGTTATTTTATTGTAAATTTTTAAAAATGTATTTGATATGTTAATTTTATTTTATTTTATAAATATATATATATATTTTTGATACGCAAGATTAGTATTTTATTAATATTTAAATAAAGTCTAGTTTACAACCATCTGCATTGCAAGAAATAAAGCCATCATCCATCACCCAAACCAACATACCAAAAAATTGGCCAAAAAAGGACTATAGGAGGGAAACCACCCTAACTGCCCAACCAACACACCCAATTGAAACCAAAATTAACAAAAATGGCCATAAGAGGCCAACGTCACTAACAGAGCACCACCCAAAAAGCCTCTAAAACAAAACACCAAACCTACAAAACCAGGGAACTACCCATAACCAAATTTACATGAAACTGTTAGCCCTAGCAAAGGCCTCAAAATCTTTTACCCAGCCAACATCCCCGACCTCCATCATCCCAAAGAACTTCTTCAAGAACTCCACTACCACTGCCACTATCATCCTGTGCTTCATGAAGGCCAAACCGCTCAAATCAAGAAGAAATAGATACAACTTCACAACTTCATTTGAACACCGAAGGAGCTCCATATTGTAGGGATGCAAAATGCCTCTACCAACAACTGTAGCACACAAAACCTCATCAACTTCCTCCACCAAATCTTCCCTAAACATCTTCTCAAGTACTAATTTTTCCTCTGCCTTGGTGACCTGGTTATCGAGGAGGGAAGCCAAAAAATGAGAAGAGATGCAAATTATCCTTCCCATACTCCTTACTCGCCAAATTCCCAGAACCCAGAATCATTTTAGTCGCCACAAGTAACAGAGGATCATTATTGAGTAAAATCCTCTTCAATCGTTGGTCTGTGATCTCCCTGAAAGAGGTTTTCTGTGCCGACGACTTCAAGGAAATTGGGGTATCTACCCCAAATCTTGCCAACCCATCCATCGAAACCTCTATAATAAACCTTGAGCACTTGGCCATCGCCAACCAAGCACATACCACACCCAAATAGAGAGAAGAAAACCACCATCCGTAGTCAGAAGGAAAACTAACAATGAAAATGAAAGAGAGCCTTAACTGGCCTTAAAGCCAACCCACAAGGAATTAATGCCAAGTACTAAACTATCGTCGCTACCACAAATGGATCATCACCAAATGTGTCGAATCCTTGCTGTGGGTACTAAATCCTTCAAGCAAATGCAATCCACTTGGGCCTTGGGAAAGACAACCACAATTCTCCCATCAACTCACGTACTTCAAGGTCCTGTCAACTCATGCTGACTACTTGTAATGAAAGCCTTCCCACGTCAGCTTCCACACCCTTCTCACCAAACACAGTGGCCTAAAATTTCCATGTCCCCTCCTCCAGCTTGGAGGGGTGCCCGCCCTGCCACCCACTATTTAAATTTTATTTTTTATTTATATGATTTATATTTATTTTATTATATATACTTAATCTGATGGAGTAAAAAATACTCTCACATTAATCAAATCTAAAATCAACTAGTAATCTCAATGGGGATATGCTCACACCACCTAAAACAACAAAGATTGAATGCAAAATTTGCAAACTAGAATCAATGTATTATGTCTCAAACTTGAAGGATTACATAACTTCAACAGATTTGACTCTATCAGATTTTATAGTCCCTAGGACTGATGTAAATCAACTCAAAAAAAATTACATTATGATTTTTATATAAAATAAAGAAATACAACAAGATCAACTTTCCTCTTTTCAACTACAACCTCCTGTTGTGCCCTCAACACACACGCCCCGTTCAAAATGGGGACCCTCTTTTCTTTTGCCTTGTCGGGTTGTTTTATCATTGCCTCATTTTGCGTGCCCCCATTTTGGTGTCCCAGATGGTCAGTGTTTTTCCAAGGTCTCATCTTAAATTGATCGTGTTTCATCCCCTCCATTTTGGCTAAGTCCAGGTGCTTCACGGACTCTCCTTGTCAGTTTGCTTCTGCCAGCGGCCTTGGGGCCTGGCGGCCCCACCTCGCCGGGTTTCCTTCGGGTGTTTTCCGTTTCGAACAATGGAAGGCTTCCGCCTTCTTGAGCCCTGCGACCTGACCCCTTCTTCGCTGTCCGCTTAAGTTGAGAAATTCTGTGTCTGAAATTTCATGCTATCTTCACCGTTTCATACTGTGAAACATTGATGACGCTCTGCCCTCCGAATCCCGAGATCCCCTTCGTCGTCGATTTCCAAAATAAACTTAGAAATGACCATCAGGTTGCATCTTTCCGGACCCCAAGCCCCGGTCGTCCTACCGCCGTCTGGGATTTAAACTCACCAACCCACTGGCCAGCCGTAGGTGCATTAAATGAGTCCATTAAATGCATGTCTAGGTATACATATAGTGGCCAACTTGTCATTTTCATTTGTCAGGTTTTCCAGAAGAGATCATAGTGCTTGCTAGAGGAGATCAGTGCACCTATCGCCCACCGCCCTTGTGTTCGTGATCATCATTTAGCCACCTTTAGTGGATTTCACATCTTCTCCCATCAGACTTTTGAGGTAGGTTTGTTGTCTGCCCTCCCGAGAGGTTTTTTATGATTTTGTGCTTAAAATAATGAATAAACATGGGCTAAAAATGCATTTAATTGATAAAACATGACAAAACTCACGAAACCCATGTCTTGAAACCTCGAAAAACCCTCCAAATCATCTCATAAGATCAAACTAGAACTTAACCTCGCTCTTAATGTTCATCACGCAGGTTATTCGCACCCACCGGGCTCGTGCCAATCCATTGCCGCTGAAACTTAGCAAATAAATGAACTTATTTTCAGGCAGCAGAGTCCACTCTCGGGCCCACCATCCCGGACCTTCATCGTCCAATCGCCGTCAAAATTTGTGAATGAAAAAACTCAAATTTTGGCCTTCACCTAAGCTTCATGGGCCCGCAACCCCAGATTTCCATGTCTGAAACTCTACGAAGTTTCTGCCATTCTAAATGGTAGGGAGGACCCGTCCACCTGAGCACTGGGGCCTGCCTTGCCTTTTGCCGTTCAGAGTTAAACCCATAAATCAACTAACCAAACACGTCCCCATGTCTCGGTCCTTGGATGTCCGTCTGCAGACTTTCGTAGTGTCTTCATCGTTTCAAATGACCATCTGACAAGGTTTTCCTGCCTCTCGGGTCCCGACCACTCTTTCACCGTGAAAACGAAAGAACATCAAACCTTGGCGTCCATACCCTCGCTGGGCCCTGACCATCGAAATTCTGTGCCCTTTTGGCTGATATGCAAAGGAAAAGCTACCTTGCCTTTTTGACCTCTGGGTTTCGACCTCTTGATTGCCAAGAAACTTATCAAGGAAAACCCAACAGTTGAGCCTAATGCTGAGTCCGGTCCTTTGGGCTACTCCCTCCAGAATTTTGTGTCACGATTGTCATTCCAAATAGCGAAACCCTGCCAGCCTTCCGCTCCTCCAGAGATGGGCACCTTGAATTCCAAAGTAAACCATTGGCCGTCTTTTGACCTTCTGGGTCCTAGACCCCAGAGTTTCGACCCCAGAACTCCGTTTCTTCCAAACCATTTCAAACAACAAAGTCCTAACAACTTTCCGACCCTAAACCTCCGGGAGCTCCAAAATTGATCAAGATAACCTCAAATTTGAAAACCAACCTCGACCCACGTGCTCAAATTCCATCCTCTTCGATACGAGCCTTTTAAACCATCAAAGTGTGAAGATGAGAGAAATCACCCGAATCACCCCAGCCTGTTCGCCCTTTCAAAACAACATTCCTGCCAAGGAAGTCCGGCCCCTTAGGCTCGAATTGTCCAAAATCCCTTCAGAAAGTGACTAATGACATCTGAAAATAAAGATTTAACTTCATTAATCATATGATGTCCAAATGGATTTTGTCCACGGGATTTTAACTAATGTTGATGTTGTCGTAATTGGTTGTACTCATTATGTCTATGTTTGCAGGATATATGGAATCGGGTGTAGGACCCTCAGGGGCGGCTATCGAAAAAGACAAAGGAAAGAAAATGGGCAAGATTCCTCGTGGAAGAGAGGACAAAGACCAAATGAAATACTAGTTCCAGGGTGAATCTCTACATTAAAAAAATGTTACTTACTGGAAGGAGATCACAGACACCAATATCAGCCACGTTGATATTTATGAGTTCAAACAAAGGGTTAGAGTCCACCCAAAAACTGATAATGCCAGATTAATCAGACAAAGTGGGATTGCAAAAGCTGCAGGCTTCCCCCCATCTCTCATAGCCCTTGAATTGGTCATGGCTTGCCGATAGGCCTACCAGCCACAGACAAGAACCATCATTGATAGGGACGGGAACATCCTTGCTAATATGTTGGTTGAGGCCATTACTACAAATTTCCACATTCCCACCTTTGAGGAGATGGAGATTCCCACCATGGAGGAAGGTAAGGCAACATGGGATGAGGACCCTATGGGCTGCAACAATTTAATAAACCAATACTGGCTCAAGGAGAAAAGGGGCAGCACTGCAAAGGTTCATCAAGAACTCTTTCGCAATGATTTCTACGAGGACTACCATGACCTAGTAACCATGTTGAGAAGGGTGATGGGCCTCCCTACGGCTGCATTTTTCCAAGAGTGGATGGTGTATTTCATTGAACAGATCCTCCATGGGGACGAAAATGTCACCACAAAAGCCTCATTCTACTGGGGAGGCATCATAAGCGACTACTTCCACGAGCAATTTATGAATGTGAAGAAGAGCTCTAAGTTTTACATGACCTCCTATCTAGTCTACTCACTAACTGAGTAGAGGCAATACAATGGAATGTTTGTGGCACCCAATGAAGAGCCGAGTCGAAGATTGAAGGTCTATGATAGATATCCTAGCTACAATTCAGAAACTTCAAAAAGGAGTACTGCAGGGTGAATGACACCTTCATCGGCCACATCATCAGGTTGCTCAGAGGGGATTTTGAGAGAAGGGTCTCTCATAGTGCTTTAGTGTTCTTGAATTAGTACACTTTATTTTTACAGTACCCCAAATTCACATATATTCGCACCCAGGGTTTCACGGAAAGGCCGAATAAGTTACCTCAGTACCCCAATGACCGAATCATATTGTTAGAACTTTCCTGGTAGCTACAACATATACATTCAGTCCTTGGCAGTAAACAATTGGTAGGGATCCCTTATCCCTTAGCCTTCGGTCAAGGGATGTATAAATTGCAAACTTCCCAGTGCGCTGGGAATTCTGAAAAGGGATTGGCAGAGTACCATTTTTTCCTACACACTGCTCGCCTGTGGATGGACCCATATGGGCATATAAGAAAGGAACTAGGACTAGGGTATGCCCACCTACATCACGTTGAATATTTCTGGGCATATTGCCAGGATGATAAGGAGGTGCGTGCAAGGCGTTACTTGCAGATGACCGCGTACTTCATAGGAAGGGTGCAACTGTTTCCCATACCAGATCAGGTCGAGGAGGATGAGAGCACCATCATGGACCCCAGGTATGCCATAGTCACTAATTTGCCACTGCCAATGATAGATTGGGATGATCAGGAGGTCAATGACCTCGATATTGTAACTAAACCAATCGTGGCTCGTACCAAAGAATGGATTGATGGACAAGTAGCCCGAATAAAGAAACAAGGGGTTGTCCTGACATATGAAGGGCTCAAGAGTGAGCCTAGTGCCATGAAAGATGTCACTGCTACAACTTCAACGGGTGGGACATCCAAATCTCCTCCGATCACAAGATCAAAGAAGAGGAAAGGGATTGAAGCGGAACAGTCTCCAGACCCCAAAGTTTTTTCAAGGAAAGACTTAGGAGGCTCACCCTCTAAGAGGCCCAAACGTATGGGAAGTGTCGCGAAGTAGCCACCAATTCAAGAATATCCCCTTCAAGAGGGTGAGGTAGGGAAGACAGATCTGCCAAGACCTCCTCCAGCTCTCCCTGTCTCTGCCACCCTTCTGCCTATTTCCCAGGCCATGGTCGCTACATCCCCACCTGTAGTGGACATCTCAGTCCATCTCGCCTCCTCTCCCCTGGCTGGGCCCATAATAATGGTTGACTCTTCCTCCACTGCAACTACTCCACCTTCCTCCACCGCCATGTCACCTACTACATCACTCCCATTGGCAGCAATGACAACACCAATGCCCTCACTAGCATTACCAAAGGCTTTCTCGTGGCACATACAGAATGTCTCCTTCGAGATTTCTCAAATCCTTTTGGATCCCACCATCCAAGCTGCCATAGCGCAGGTCCTCACTAGTGCTATGCCTTCACAACCTCTAACGGGACCACCAACAATGGAAGCCACCATTTTAATTTATGAAGAATGGGAGAGGTGGGAGAAAGAAGCCTCGAAGGCGATGGAGAAGGAAGCCGATGAGTACAATGAACACCGAAAAATTGACAGGGTGGTCTACAAAGAAGAAGGAACAGGGTCTTCTGAAAGTGGAGACAAAGAGGAGGGTACAGGTGGTAGAATTATTGTATAGACCTTTGATGATGATCTCAAAGAGGAAATGGCCAGACAATTGAAGCACGATGGAGAAGAGGCAGAAAGGAAACCACCTAGAGGAGAAGGCAAGAAGGTGGCAGGGCAACATAAAATATGGAACTCCCTAAAGGGGAACAGAAGGAGGATGTGTCATCTCCTTAGAGAGAAGAAGGAAATGTGAAAGAGGACAAGCCAGAGGAGCATGTACACAAGGACGAACAAACTAAGGAAGGGAAGAAAGGAATTGAGATAAAAGAAAGTCCCCGGGAGCGATTTCCTACTAAGCCTCCCATCAAGCGCCGCATGTTCATCCAAGACTCCGATGAGGAAGAAGGAGACAAAACTAAAATGGTGGAAAGGGCTCCCACAGGTGAACAAACGGAGATCCAAACAAGGGAAGCTGAGGGTGATCAAGAATCGCCCAAGGGAAAATCCACTATGCTCGAGTGGTTAGAGAAGCAACTTGAAAAGAAGACTCCCGCCCCGAAGGATCCAAGAGCAAGGCTAGAGGCTATCCTAGCCTGAGCACAAATCTCAACTAGGAAGGAGAAGAAGCCCAAAGTTAGATCCAAGGTAATGATGGATGCTTTCGAGTCCCGAATTGTGCAAATAACCACACTAGTGGTAGGCCAAGAGGGAGTAAGCTATAATGTCTCTACCATTAACTTGGGAATTGCTACTAGAGAATAGAAGGTGGAGTATCTCGAGGAGTCAGTAGCTACAGTGGTGCACCTAATACAACAAGATAAAGTCTCAAAGGATGAGCATAAAGCATAGGTAGCCTCCTTGAAAGATTACATCCAACAATGGTCTTTATTTGAAGACATTCCTACCATGTCCACGGCTCCACCCCAACTACTGTCCAAGGAACAAATTGACAAATTGGAAAAAAGAAAGAACTTGGAAAAAACTAAAGAGAGCTAGTTCTGACATGTCATATATGTTGGGAGCATGGGTATCAGTCGGGTTGTTCGAACAACCAATAAGTTCTTGGATTTACAACAATCTCTCGAGAACACAAGAAGGCTCTACTCTGACTTCCTAGCAAGTTACGAGTCCACCTATCCAAAGATCGAGGCTATCCTCCGGCTGACAAGCACTACATGGGAAAACGAGCTCACGTTCAAAAGGGATGACCATTGGCTAGTGGATGTGTGGAAGCAAGACTTTGATAACCAGAAAGAAAGGTTGGAGCAGGTAATTGATAAAGTGGATCCAGATATTGAATGGGTCAAAGAAATTAGGGGGGATTGTGCCCGATATTTGAGGCTAATTACAAGATATGACATACCCATGGTGCAAGTAGATCCAGAGAAAATAAAGCCTCATTTTCAGAAAAAGATGGAGGACAAGATGTCAGATGAGATAACCACAGATTTCATGAGTTTTTCCGCCCATGCCTTTGCCCAATTAGAACTATTCAGGGACCACACCGCCAAATATGGTGAAGACTGGAAGAGGCTTGAGGACAACTCTAAGGAATGGAGTTATCAAGTGATGCGGTCTGAGATTATAGAAGTCGACAAGCTCCAACCGGTCATCTTGAAATTCATGGAATATGTAGCTTTGAAAAAGCAGGAGGGCGACCCTATTGTCAGTGAAGAACTTCTAAAGGAATAGCTACAACAGAAAGAGCAATTAGCAAAAGACAAAATTATATAGTGTTGTCACTAGAGGACAAAATAGGGATATGGATAAGATTGTATTTTTAAATTGTGATATATTGGGGGGGTAGGTAGAACCATAGTTTGTAGTGAATCTTGGCCACACAAAAAGATTAAATCTTGGCCATTCGTTCTACTTTTTGGGCACTATAAATATGGGTCTCCTCTCATTGTCAAAGAGGGTTGAGTTGTTGTAAAGACATGTTGCAGAAATTTATAATGAAAATACATTGACTTGGTGCATTTTCTGAGTTCTTCACATGTTTCATGATTCAATCTCCATTGTTAGATGCTTTATTTATATTTACATTGTTGTTTTAAGTTAGATTTAAATTGCTTCAGTAGATTTTAGTAATGCTGTTATGTGATTATATAAATTTCTGTTGTGTTGATGCCTTCCAGTCCATACTTTTTGCTGTTTGCTGCTGGTAAATAGTCTTGTAAAGTTAGTTTGGACTGAAATTTGAAGCTGCTTTCAAAATTTTATCTTTATTCATGCATAAAAATGGTGGATGAATGGTAAAATATTTGCAGACCTTTGAAGATAGCACAAATTTCATGATACTGTAGGTTTCTTGGTTAAGTGGAATCTTGTTTCAAGGAAGCTGTCCATAGCAGAATCTCCATGATCACTGTTCATAGTTAGTTGCAGATCCAAGAACCTTCCCTCTTCCTCGCTCTTTTTCCCTTTTTTGAGAAACAACCTATGCTAAGGTTCATTGCACATTGTAAAGCCAAAGCTTGAAGAAAACATTAAAGTTTTAGATTGTTGTCTGAACCTACAGCAAAATGCACATTAACTCCCATCTCAGAAACTTCAAATTTTAAGATCCACTCTGCATCTAGCTATGTAAGTCCGCCCTGTGATTACTAGAAAAATCACATCAAACATCAACTGAGGAGTTCCATGCAAGTCATGACTTGACACCCGAGAGACCTTGGGGAGATTTTCAACAACTTGCTGTTGGAGATTTCCTTTCAAGAGAGGTAGTGCACATACGCATTGTCTGTGTTGAGAAAGTGTACAAAACACACATCAACACCTCCAATCTTCAATTTTTAGCTTCCAATCTTTAATCTTCCACTAAATCAATCTTCAAAAATGGTCTCTAATATCACTTTGCTTCTGTAATAACCTCCTCAAACCTGCAACAAAATTAATTCTCCATCCTCACTAATAAAATCTGGATGCCTACAACAAACACCTTTAAATTCTAGCCAAGAATGGCTATTGAAACATAGCCCAAATTGCATGTAATATTCCAAAATAGGCTCCAAAACTTCTGAGCAAAAATTCATGACCAAGTTATGAAGAAACCTCCAAAAATGCATTCCAAAAAAATTTCATAATATAGAAAATGCATTCATAAAACCACTCCCACCAAAATTGCCAAAATGGGAGTCAATTCCTAGATTTTAGGGTAGTTTCCAATGTAACTCTTGCCAACTCACTTTGGGTGCCCACATTTGTATGCATGAATTAATTAAATTTCTAAATGCATCATTCAAACTTATAACTCCTTCCAAATCTCACACCCCAGTCCATTTTTATAAATTTTTAAAATTGACAATTTTGCAAAGTTCCCTCCTAAATTATCTCCACTCCCAAAATTTGCAATAAAATAATAAAGGGAAATTATTTAATATTTATTTTAGTCTAACCTTGAAAATTAACCTATTAAATAAATCACCTACCAAACCTTAGGAAAATTAAAAAAATAAAATGCATTCTTTTGGTTGATGCAAGATTGCTCTCACAACCGAGGATGCTCTTGCATCATAATCTCATTAATTTAAAATTATTTTATTTACTTAATTTTTTTGATTCACATAAGAAGTTGTGGACATGGGGTCCACTCCCATATAAAAAATAGTAAAAATGAAAATCACATCAACCGAATGATAGTGGTTCAAACTAGGTCCCCAACTGGAGACAATCAAAACAAAAAAGAAACTCTTGCATCTAAGCAAGAGGTAAATAGTATCACACAACCCAAAAGATCATGTGACCACATTTAACTCCTTCTTGGAGGATCTCAAAGTCATTTGATGTGGACTCGGAATATAATTTTTCCTCTTTACTTCTGTCAACCCTTGATCTTTTGAATAACTATTGTCTTTGATTTTCCATCTCCACCCGACCCATTTGAGGATGTCAATGCAACATGGAGCGAGAGTGAATTCATCACTCCCATGTTCTGAGACCCCAAATCTAAAGTGGGAGAGTCTACATGTTATTTTGTTGTTGGTTCAAAAATGTCAGTAAGTGAGGATCGCTAATTTTTTTTGTGCATTCCAAGCTGGTTGAGTCACACGACTGAAGTGATTTTTGAAATACCTTTGTCTTAGGAGAAATCATGTTTTCCACCTCCACATTTTGCTTCTTGGAGGCCAACTTTGTAAGAGAAATATTCTGTTTGACATCTAATTCACAACAAAATAATGTTTAGGGGAAGAGTCCTTCCACCAAGAGGCCTCTCGATTTGGATGGGTCTTAACAATTGGGCATTCTATAGCAATGTGCCTGGTTTAGTGATTTTTTTAGTGGCTAATATTCGCCAATTGGCTAATAGGTTAAATTTGGGAATCCAAAATTGGCTAATAGTTCGAGCTACAACGTGACTTGAATCACCACATTTCTAAAAAAATTTATTATAGTCTTATTTAAATAACTAAATAATTTATTAATTTCATTAAAAAATTTAACTCAAAAATTCTCCACAATATTCGATACATGATTAAATCAGATTTGCCTAAATTTTATAAATTATAGTAGAAATATATATTAATTCGCCAATAGTTTATCATAATTATTAGTTGCTTTAGGACCATATTTCTAATATTTAGTTTCCACCATTGATTTATAATATAGCCCTTGTTGTATTCCACAAGGTAAAATGTACCCATGATCTATAATTCTCATGGAGCCCACAATTTTGGGTCTCATGAGCATTATATATTGTGGATAAATTTGACCTTACAGAGTACAATGAGGGTCATTAGATCAATGATCTAAAAGCAATTTTGAGCCCCATGAGAATTATAGATCATGGGTACATTTTAGCTTGCAAAATACAATGAGGGCCATTATATTATATTTTAAAACAATGGTGGAAAGTAAATATTATAGTCTACCCCTTCAACCCATCAATAATTTCTACTCTCAAGCCCTTACTTTTTTATGAGAATTATTTTTAGATTGGATAGATTTGCCATCATAATTAATGCATTTTTCTATTATTTTCAAGATTCACCAATATTTTCTACAAAATTTTAATGATGTACAAAAAGTCACCAATTAAATTAATATTTAAAAAAAAAGAAGGAAAGATTCACCAATAGAAATTAATATTTTTTTCTAAAAAAAATGAAAGATTCACCAAGATTTTATATCTTTTTCTGAGGGGGTTTTATTGAAGTTATCACTGGCCTAGTTTGATAACATCTCTTGCACCTAAAAATTAAACCTTCATAGTCCAAAGGATGTTTCTAACATTGTTCATTGACCCTCAAAACAATTTATGCCGAAAGATGCTTGGAGGTGTCCAGTTCCACCAAAATCTTGGCATAGTTTGCATGGATAAAATTTCTTGAGTTGTCATATGTATACACAAAATTTCCCAAAGAGTTCCCAATAGCAACAAAACATGATTCAAACTAGTAGTGAAGAGGGAGATTTGGGAAACGAGCCCAAATTGGAAAAAATGTGAATGATTCAGTAGACGAATCAAATTTTGGATGCCAAGATTTGAAACTAGAGTAGATTTTCTTCCCATAAGCATACATAAATTTTGAGAATGGTGTTTTTATCTTTCTTGCAATCAAAAACCACAATGAAAAAAAATATTGCATTGGGGTAAATTTCTAAATTACTTTTCATAAGAGGAAGCCAAGATTTTGAAATTCAGTCATGCAAATCTGGAAGATTGGGCTAGAGATGGTTGAATCTATTGATTAAACCATTGCCTATGAAGAATTTTTCATTTTCACGCAGCTCCTTCGACATAGAAGCATCAAAATCCAGAGATAGAGATTTACCAGAGCACTTAACAATCCTTCTATTGTAAGAGTTGGTATAGAAAAAATCTACACCATGGAATATTTGGCTGAAGATTATAGCCACCAAACATCTAGGCACTTCATGAAAGCACAAGAGAGATCAATATACAATGCTCAAGATTGCAATGGAATTGATTATCCAAGAATTGTGATTTACATATGAGACCACCTGGTTATATAGCCAAGGTGAGACACAAGATTAAAAAATATTTTGACAAGTGTCTTAATCCTATGGCCTGTGACAACTTATCACAACTACCTAGGACAATGTGTTATAAGTCAAAATATAAGATAAGATCTAATGACAACTAACACCTTCTAGAAATATTCCTTCCTAGGATCTAAGTAAACATAACATGTAAATAAGTCCCCTAAGTCCCCTAGTAATGAATTAGCTAGGTACAAGACTTTATTTACACCAACACCCCCCTTAAGTGTAACTTAGGGAGTAGCTAATTATTATGCAAATGACACAAATATGGGTCTTGGATACAAGGCCATGTTAGGTACCCATGTACAAATGAAAATGCAATAATATCTCACAAACAAAGAAAAGGAGAAAACCTAGTGGGATAAAACTCATCTCCAAAAGAGAGATAAAAAATGCTCTCAATGGTGCATGAGAAGGAAAAATCCCGAAGCAAGGAAAAAGTTCCCCCATAAGAGAGAAGAAGAAGAGAGACAATGCAACCTCCCCTCAATGTTGAGTCTCTTGCAATGATGGTAGAATCTTGACATTGAATGTTGAAGATGATCCAATAACGTAAAAAAACATTCCTCCCCTTAGGAAGAAACAAAACCAAGATGGTATGCAAGATGTCTTCCCATTCCTGAAAGGAAGATGTAGGAAGATGGATAATGGATGATGTATCTGAAGAATGCTCAAGTGTCTCCATGTCGGTGTTGAAAGCTATCACACTCCAAATAGGTGTTCTAGGCCACACTACTGAAGAAGACAATCCAAAATCTCCTAGAAACAATTCTAGAAAATAGTCCAAAGACAAGGATACCTCCTCTGAAGATAAAGAAGACTCCTTCAAATGATGTCCAAAAGAATCCAAACTCATGTCAAACTAAGAAGAATGATCATGTAGAGAATGAACAAGAGGGTTAGAGTATTCCCTCACAACAAATGAAGAAGGATCATCTCCATCAAAGATAAGAAAAATGCAATCAATGGTGTACCAAATATGAAATGTGGGACTCACAAAACAAACCACCAATTTATGTCAAGTACTCATCCCAAGTAGCCATCTTTGGAAGATGATGAATGGAATAGAAAAATTCAAATTGTTCTAGAAAGCTAGGAAGTAGACACATAAAATCTAGAAACCATTTTAAAAAATTCATTAGAATGAGGGAGCAGTGAAGGCAGAAGGTGATGGGTTTTAGAAGCTCTTAGACAAAAAGAGAGAGAAAAAACAAGTAGAAGTGTGAAGGAGAGCATCTGAGCGCCCCATTCTCCATGCTCAAAAGTTGGAGAGGTGATATTGCTGCTGTTTTGATAATGTTTGTAGCTGATTTTTGAGTTTTGTAAATCATATTTGTAAAAGTTGAAGGCATGCTTGCTTGTAGATTGTTTCAAGGAGGATTTGATTTTCTTAATGTGTTATTGAAATTGAAGATTTGAAGATGTTTTTCATTGTATTTTTATTTACATATTCTTATGATTGTGGAATGAGAATGCATTTTATGTTATAGCTGCTTGGATGGGTTGTTTGACAAAACCCCCCATCCTTGAATGCATCAAGTACCCACCTCTCTGACTTAGAATCTGCAACTACAACAAGTGCTTGTCCCTTAAGTTTATTGGACTTTGATGAAGAAGAAGAAGATGATGAACCCTTTGATGATGAAGACTCATTGATTTGATGCTTCTTAAGAAGCTTCAACTCATCAATCTATTTTGAATAACATTGGCATTCATTATGCCCTTATTTCTTGTAATATACACAAGCATAATTCTCCTTCTTAGATGATTCCCCTTTAGAGGGTGAGGATTCAAATTCTTTGTGGCTTGTTCTTTTTCTTCTTTTGCTTCTTATCAAGATTCCTTGATTCTTTTTGTACCTTAGACTCACTAGCCAACAATGCTTGTGACCTGGAAGACTTGATTAGACCCATATTAGTTAACGTACCTTCCTCTTGGATTAGGAGATTTGCAAAGTCATCAAACTTAGGATCAACATATGATGCTCCCATAGAAGGTTGATGGGTATGAAATCCATGAAAAAATATTGAATACTTAGAACCAAGCTTGGATAACACATTCATAACCAATTGTAAATCCTCTTTATTAATGTTGCAATCTTTCAATTGTTTTCTTAATTGCTTAACTTTGGACATGTAGTCATGGATGTGGTCAAAAAATTTAGGATCAAGATTCATCAAATCATTATTAATTTGATATCCCCTAATCTTATCTATTTTACCATACAATTTTTCAAAAGCCTCACAAGCTTCTTTAGGTGTTTTGCATGATTCAACATGAAATTATAAATCAAATGAGACTAACAAACATATGCATCCAAGTGTTTTCTCACGATCAAGCTCCCATTTTGCCGATTTTTAGCATCAGTAGGTTGAGAAATGGTTCCCTTTAGATAGCCTATTAGAACATTAATTATGAGATAATTCCATATTGATTTTCTCCATGTAGCATAATTATGTGGAGTTAGAGTTCAATTTGAGATTTACTCATTGCAAGAACACAAACCAAGCAAACAAGACAATCAACCACTATAGGATTACCCCCCCAAATTAATAAATCAACACACCCCTTAGCAATATATGATTTTTTTCACTTTATACTTAGTGCATACAAATTGCCAAATTTGGCCACAAGCTCAATGTAATTTTTTTACAAAGATCAAGATAAATATGATCACACCACTAGAAATTAAATAATAAATTATGCACTTTAAAAAAAGATTCACTCAAAAATGCTACTGTATGAGTGAGAATGGATCCTCAGAAGTTCCCAAAACGAGAACGACTTGACAATAGCTCTAAAAATATGCAATTTATGAAAACCTTAGACACCAAAATAAAAAAAAATTATACCACTTTGAAGAGTGTAAAATTATACCCCAAATAAAAAAAAATTCTTGAAAAAAGGAGCATGTATGATCGAGAAATTCCCTTTTGAAGTTGGACTGCAAAATCAAATCTATTGATGGAGAGGGGGCAAATTGGAGCGACTTGCTAACAACTGTTTGGCTATAAAATTTAAGATAGTGAATTATGATGACTATCTAGACATAAAATATAAAATACTGTCGGATGACAGTCATTTGGCTGTCAAATTTAACATAGTGTTTTTTAATTGACATTTGGTTGTCAAATTTGAGTCTTACGAAAAAGCTATTTTTTTTTCTAAACAAAAATATGGAGTATTTTATATGAAAATAGGGGTTTTTGGGCCTTCTAAATTCAATGAATAGGTTTATTTTGACCCAAAATGCTCCAAAGTTGTAGTTACCTTTTGGATATGGCAACGACACTTTAGCTTCAAACCCTCATAGATCTGGCATGATATGTTTGATTTAAATGAAAGAAAAGGAAAAAATAACTTTCTCAAACCCTCTAATCTCAATGGTGAGCTTAGATTTGCACTATAAAGCTTCAATTTGAACCTGCAATATAAAGACACACAAAGGAAACCCCCAAATTTGGTATTTCTTTCAAGTTTTTTTGATTCTCCACATCATCATTCGATGCAAGAGAAGAGCATACTCAAATTTTCAAGATCGAACAAGATTTGCAACCTAGATCTCTTAATAAATACTAACAAGAAAGAATCCCACAAGCTTTGATACCATGTAAGTGTTGGTATCTAATAACTCTACATGATGCAATATTTGGTTGAAGATTATAGCCACCCAACATCTAGGCACTTCATGAAAGCACAAGAGAGATCAATATGCAATGCTCAAGATTGTAATGGAATTGATTATTCAAGAATTGTTATTTACATACAAGACTGGACTTGGTTATATAGCCAAGGTGAGACACACGATTAAACATGATTATGAAAAGTGTCTTAATCCTATGACATGTGACAACTTATCACAACTACCTAGGAAACATGTGTTATAAGAAAAAAGATAAGATATGATCTAATCACGAGTGCTGCCCAATAGTGGTTTATAAGTCCTGAGAGGAGCTGATTTTAGCTGAAATCACATATTTTTAGAAAATATAATGATTTAAGCCTTAAAAGTTCTATTTTAAGGATTCCAATTGAAGAGAGTTTGATCAAATCACCTTAGATCAAACCCCCTTAGATAGAACCTCGCTAGTTTTAAACCATACCTATAAATGCGTCTCCTTTACACCTATCAAAATGCTGATAAAAAATCACTTTTGATTTAGCTTTTGGGGGATCAAATGAATTCATTTAAAATTTATTTCAAATGATTATGGTATTCCTCAGAACAAGCTATCCAATGAATATAATTTTAATATGTTTTGGTTTTGTTATGTATTTGTTTTTTAAGTTTTATTAAACATAGGTTTTCATCAAAATGAATTTCTTTGTTCTTCACATGTGGAAAAATAGAAGATTATCAAAAAGAAAAATTGAAAATATGAGTGCACCAAATATTGAAGTCCTTGATCTAACAAAACAATTAAATTAAATTTGACATAGACAAAAAAAGTTACACGCTATACAAGGTCATGGTTTGAATTGTAAAATAGTTTGACTTTGAAACTCTGATTAAGGAAAATATTCAATAAAAACTATCTAACCAAGTGAAGCACTAGATATTGGAGTTACAAATCTAAATTTGAAAGAAAAAAATTTTATCCTTCATGGAAAAAATGGGTGTTATAATTAAATGTCATCACTTTTTAAAATGTTGTTTTTGAAAAAACTATTTTTAGATGGAAAAGAAGTGCAATTTGATTCCAAAAAAAAACTTTTTAGAATCTATAGAAAAATTTGAGAGACTCTAGTTTGCATCATCTTCAAATTCCTCACGGTTTAGCTGCTATAGGTGCCCAATGTGAAGATTTAGTTAAAAATAATAATTTCAAGGTCCAAAAATTGTAAACCACTATTATGGATCACTCCCACAACTAACACCTTCTAGAAAGATTCCCTCCTAGGACCTAAGTAAACTTAACATGTAAATAAGTCCCCTAAGTCTCCTAGTAATGAATTAACTAGTTACAAGGCTTTATTTACACTAATGTATCTATTACCTGTGTAATTCTTTGGCATCTACATTGCACCTAAAAGGGGAGAAGAAATCGACTTAACTTCCTCAAAAAACAAGGTTTTATTTACCATCGACCTCTACCCAGGAGGCAAAACTCTACACGTGAAGTTTGGATGTTGTTGATCCTTCAAAAATGTCAAGTTTGTCCCATTGTGATTGAAATCATCAGCCTCCCCCCATGGTCAAATAGAGGAGGGGTGTCGTGGAGAGGACTCAACACCTTGTTCTCTACACTGCCAAAAGAAGTTTCAGATGACATTTCAAAGGCCATGTGGGAGGCCGATGCACTTGGAAAATCACTCAACATGCCCCATGAACCCAAGATGCCCCTTGAATCCATAACTTTCTCACATTATTTTCACCTATGTTACCACTAGGGTCTTATCACCTTACCAAACCAAAATTTTCTCATACTCTTGGATGCCACATTAGGTGCATATCCTTAGCCTAGAGTTAAATATATATACTTACATGTGTGTTTGTGGTCATTGAAGGTCACATCACCATTCTTCATTTGCCTATAATAGGGGAAATGCTACAAAAATTGACTGTCATCCCCCATAGATGCGATTACCACAATTATTTTACTTTCTTTTACATAATTCATTTATGATAATTATCAATTTATGTAATTTACATGCTTACATGCTTTTCTCAATTTACATTTCATGTGTTGTTTTTCTACTCCTCCAATTCATTGCATCCAATAGATGCAACCAATTGAAGGGGGTACATTCTATTACTAGCAGTCCTATATTGAGATTGTAGATAGTTATAAATTTTTACATAGAGATTCATCATTGTGTGAAAAAACAAATCATCACTACATGACATGATAGCACCCAATATAGCATGTCATCCTATGTTCACTGCATAAGGTGAAGCATTATACCACTTTCTATACAAGTGAAATTTCTTGTCCTACTCTCTCCCTCTTCCTCTCATTATTAATAATAATAAAATTTAGTTTACATTTATAATTATTTTTACTTACAAAAAAATGGCTACTCATTACACACATTTTATCTTATTTGTAGGTTCCTATGGAGCACACATGTCAAAGGACAACTAGTGCTAACATCTAGAGGGGTCCATTACTTTATATGGAATCAATATCTTTTTTGTCTAAATAATTATGTTAAACATGCATGTTTTTGAATGCTCCTTCACTTTAAAATGCATACTCATGTTATCATTTACATGAACCTCAAAGTGGGGGAAAAATGTAATAGTGAAATTTACACACACATGTCAATTCCTATTAAGTTTTTGGATCATTTTGAGAAAATGGATTAATACAATTACATCTTGTTGATCATCAAAACTTACGCCTCTCTGAACAACCTTATGGGAAATTCAATAGATGGGGGACCTATTGCACTCCACTGAATGACCTTCGAGATTTTAGAAGCTAGATCTTTGTTCTTGGTTTGGGGAAAAGGGAAGAAGAAATGCGGGAAATAAAACTAACAATGGTGATGCGCTGAAAGGTTTTACAACATTTCAAATACCCTATTGAGATATTAATTCTAATAAAATGAACACATAGTGGGCCATCGACCCTTCATTGTTGAGGGGAGAATGAACTATTAAGGTTTATGCAAATGCAAAGTAAATGTTCAGATCCTCTCATAGGAAGCACCCATTAAGGTTTGATAGAAAGTTGATAAACCAAAGAACAACTATTTTATGTTTCAAACCCTTACAGAAATGCTTTGCTTATGAGCATAATATGAGATCTAACATGAGTCTTACAAAAAATGAAAGAGTTATAAAACATGATCTAGATTATTGTAAATTCGAGTTTAAAAAACATAAAATCTAGAAATAAAGAATGATCAATTATCCAAGATATGCCTGATAATAAGAATGACACAAAGCACAAGTTTTTATGCAAGAAAATAATAAGACAAATGATAAAGGTCAAATAGGCATAGTCCAATATGCTTCTTCCTTGTATTTACTTTATCTCCAAAAATAATACAAAATACTAAGGTCAGGATCTGAATGGGACACAATCCAAAAAATTGATCAAAATATTATTACAAACAATTCTATAATTGATTTAAATTACACTTCTCCCAACTAATCCCTAGGGAGAGGCTTGGAAATTCCCTTTTATAGAACAAGGGAAGCAAACAAGCATAGAGCACTCTCCATCGCCACAAAACATATAAGACAAAAAACAAATGGTGGCATTAAATCTACCGCCCTAAAATCCTATTCCAAAATCATATTTTTGTCAAACGAATCCACTGAGTAATAAAGTTCAAGCTGCTTGACCACCAATTGCAACATAACTCAAACCATTCGACGTAGTTCTCTTCATTAAAAGATGTGAAAATCATGGAGCTAGAGTTCGGTGAGCAGTGGACAAGAAACCTTATTAGAAAAAAAATGTGGCACCATAAAATTTCATTTGACATAAATCTGATCACTTGTAAGCACTAGGAAATTGAGGAGATGGTGTTCACGACCCTTCGAGGAATGTCTAGTGCCTCTTAAATGGTTGGGCTTAAATGTCACACACTAAGCGTTGACTTAGTGTGGGCCCTACTAACTACAATCCTATTTTCCTATTTCCATTTTTGCTAATTGGGAAATGCACTCGCCATCCATCCATGCATAATGTCATTAACCGTTATCAGTGGGTCCCTAACATTTGTCAAGTCTGCTATAAAGTACCCATGTTTGTCAAACCTGAAGGACTATCAGGGAACTTTATCTCGCCTCCTGAAAAGAAAAAATTTAACATGCAATGTTTTTAACTTATATTGTTTTACTTGTTCTTTATTATGCAGCTTTATTTTTAATTGTATAATATAATATATTATATAGTTTTATCTTATATTGCATATTATATAATGTGTGCACAACAATTATATGTGTTAAATTCAAATTCAAATTATTTAGTTTAATATTTATTTTTTGTAATTAAAATATTTTATAAATTTATATGCTTTATTGTAATAAAATAAAATTTAAAAATAATTTTGAATAATTTGATTAGTTTATGATTTTTTTAATGCATTAAAAATATTATATTATATATTATGAATACTATGTTGTTTTTGATAGGGAAAAGCAGTTTTTGATGGGACCCAAAATCCATTACAAGAAGGTTTTGATGAGACCTACAACACAATACAAGGAAAAGATGTTGCAAGAAAAATAATTAGCAAACCCAACCGTAGCCCATCAGCAAGAAGGGGCCTAAAGCCCACAACTGAAAACAAACAGGTTATACTTGGGACCATGAACCCAAAGGTTTTGAAGGGACCTTAAACCCTTAACCAGATTTTTCAGGGACCATGAACCCAAAAGAGAGCCTTCATTAGGTTTTGACTGGGACCTCAAATCCAAAATGACATAAATATGAAAAGCAACAACCTTCTTGCAACTCCATCCAATCTGAAAAACCATCCCACTCCACCTCTATAGGACAGGGCCCCCCTCTAAAGGAGAGGAAGATGCAAGAGCTCAAACTACCAAAGCTACCCAACTCCTACTCATAGCAACTCCACCTCAAAAGGAACTAGCTCCACCTCCAAAGGAGCAAGCAAAGGAGAAGAGGACTTTCCACTGGACTTGCAACAAACAACTCCACCTCAAAAAGAGCAGGATCTACCTCAACAAGAGCAATCTTCACCTTAAGAGAAGAAACCATCTACATAATCCAACCAAAAGAAACCACTTTAGTAGGACAAGCACTTGCAACAACCTTAGGCTTTAGAAGAGAAGGTGACAAGAAACCAAGCTTAAAGAAGACAACCCTCAACAAAGAGGGCACACACTCCAGAACCTTCGAAATAACCTCCAAGGGCAACAACCCAAACCAGAAAAAAAGAAAGTCCCCCAAATATCTCATCATCATCATACTCTAGAAGGGGACCCTAAAAAAAAATTAAACAAAGCATCCTCCGAGACAAGAGGAGTAGCAGAGAAAACCCCACAAAAGGCCAAAACATGCCCAAAAAAAGAGCAAACAAAAGGTTGCACCAGGTCAAAGGGAAGCAACACAAGTCCACCAAGGTAAGAGGACACCAAGCAAAGAAGTAACAGGGAGGCACCCAAAAAAGAAAGCACACCTTCAGCCCCGACACACCAATCTGAGCCCAAAATAAGCCACAGCCCTAAACATCCCATAGGAGACCACCACCACACTAGACAATCCCACAACCAGACCATAAAGCACTGAAGCAAAACACCTCCCAAGTGAAATGAAGGAAGAAAGAGTGAGAACAAAGGATACCACTGTCCATCGAAGAACACCTGCCAAGCCAAGTGCCAGAAAAGAACAACCAACAACTCAAGATGAGCCACAAACCCTCCAACTTCGACGCCCTCCATGATAGTAACAACAAAAATAGTCACATCAAAGACCACAAAACAAGTGCCAACACAAACCATAGGCACATACCCACCTAGAGACAAAGTCAAGCCATCCTCAACAAAAGCAATGATTTGCTCCAAAACCCAGATGGAGACGACTGACCAACCATGATTATCTTTAGAATTTGCTTCATCTTCCTTAGCAAATTTCAAAAAACCTCTACCACTCCTAGTCCTGCCTCGCTTCTCCTTCCTCTCAGAAATAGAAAGGAGACCAAAGGATCCCAAGAGGAGAGACTTAGAAATATCAGCGCAACCTCTCGAAGAAGCATCCACAACTAAGGAAAAGAGGAGAGGAGGTAGGATAGTCGCCCTGCCTCCCCCAAAAAAACTAACAAGCCAGCAAATAAAGGCATCCACCTCAAGCCACTCAGCCTCCAGGAAACCCATGACCGCAGCAATAGGAACACCCTCATCCCAGGAAAAAGCAGACAACAAGGCACTCGACACAACCTCCTCCATCACCTCCAAAGACCCACCATTTGGGTCATCGTCATCAGTACCCTCTCCATCTGTGTATTCAAAACTTCTACTGTTGTCCCTGACTTCGGCTCTTGACATTTTAATGAAGAATACTATGTTGTTATATTACATATAAATATTATAATATAGTATTTTAAATATTATATTATATATAATATTGTTATAATATAATATAAAATAATGATATATTATATATTATATTATATAATAATATATTATTATATTATACATAAATGTTATAATATATTATTAATATTATATTGTTATATTAGATAGAAATATTATAATATAATAGTTTAAATATTATATTACACAAATAAGCATAATATACATATTTTTAATGTATTAAAAAAATCATATAGAATTATAATATTTAAACTATTATATGTGATGTATTATAAGATAATATATTATAATATTATAATATATAAATAATATTATTATTATATATAATATAATAATTTAAATATATAATACTTATATATAATATATTAAATTATGTTTGTATTATACATAAGTATTATTTATTATACTTAAACTATAGTATTATATATAATTATATTAAATTATATTATTTATAATATTATAATATATAATATGATATATTATAAGATAATAATATAATAATATAATCATATAATATAAATCATAATAAAATATATAAACATTATATAATGTAATAATATAATATAAAAATATAATATTATCATAATATTATATAAAAAAAATTATTTTCATTTTTGAGGATTAAGCTATCATCAATCTTATAAATCTGATGTATTTAATTATTCATAATATTATTTGCAAATTATTCATAAGGGATGAAGAGCTCCAACACTCCAAAATACTTAGATTAATTTTGATGAAGGATTTGGCACGGTTTCAAATCTTTGAGGAGGATGGAAAGATGTAACCAAGTAAGTAACAATTAAAATTCTCTGTAAAATAATCACATAGACCTTTTAATAGTTTTCAGGCTTTGTGGATTAGGGATGCCAAAGAAGGCATGAATGTATGGGAAATCCCAATAACATAAAAATCTAGAAAACTTAACACGCAATGGATTTCACAAAGATTCTAGGTGAGGTTTCAAGTGTTGAGATTAGGTATTGTACACATTATATAAAAATATATATTATAATATTGTAGATTAAATAAATATTTAGTGTGGTGCATCTAGGAGGTGTGTTTAGCCACATTAGATATTTAAATTAAATAATATTAAATCATTTGTACAAATAAAATAAAATAACAATACCACTACTTGCCTTTGAGATAATATAAAATTAAAAAATCTCGTAAGTTGCAATTAACCATAAAAATTTAAAATTTCAATCCAAAATTTTCCCTCATATCTTTCTTTTACCATAGTACTCTATCTTTTCTATAGGAATACATAGGATGAGACAGTTAATACTTTGTCTTTTGGTTAAAATTTAGATTTATAACCACATGTTTATGAATATAAATGTTTATTATTATTTTTATGGGACCCTTTGACATAAATATTAATATTTTTATTAAATAATTTTAAGTACATTAGTTTCACTCTATATTAGTGTGGGTTTGAAGGCTTGAATTCTTTTCCCTATATATTATGTCATTTAGTCTTCATATTATTGTAAAAATATATTATAAGGTATCAATTTTTTAGGGCCTTCTTAGAAATTTAATATCTAAGGGAGAGGGGCCTATAGTGGGCCACCCTAACTTCACACTTCTCAAAGTCCTTTGTGAAAATTTCAAATCACTCCCAAATTTGTACAACAGCTTATTTGGCAAGTCCCTTATTTAAAAAAAATTGGTTTCAAGGCCACATCATCAAATATGATGCCACATTAGCATGCTTTTTTTCAAGGTATCCAAAACGGCCCCCAAAAAAAGGTGAGACCAATAGTGGGTCACTAAGTCATGTATTATTGGTATGCTGATGTGGCATCACATGATTTATCAATTTGTGTACTTTATGGATAAAAGTGTTTTGCAATTGGAAATTAATTGTAAGTTTATTAGATATTAAGCCTACCCACTATGGGGCCCACTCAAGCCTACTTCTATACCCACCATTGGACCCCTACCCACTATGGGCCCCTTTCCCTTAATAAGATTAAATACTTGGTGGCTATAGATCCACTTGTCCATTTATCTATGTGATGAATATCTATTTTTTTGACCTTTTATGATCAAACACTTTATTCATGATTAATGATATTTTTTGAAACTTTTTACATAAGAATTTTATGCAATTTTCTTTCAATTTACATAAAGTAAGAATAAAAGTCAAAATAAATTAACTACCAACTTATTCAAACTTAGAGTTAAATAACATAATCTAAGTATTCTTTTATTTATAGACTAACAAATATTTCTTATAATTTTTTAATAATTAACCATAAAAATATAAAATCTCAATTTAAGATTCTTCTTCACTTAAGAGTTAAATAACAAAATTTAAATTTTATTGTATTTATTTACTTTCAATATTTCTTATTTCTTCTTCACTTAAGAGTTAAATAACACAATTTAAATTTTATTTTATTTATTTACTTTAAATATTTCTTATAATTTTTTAATAATTAAATATAAAATTTTAAAATTTCAATCTAAATTTTAATCTTTTTTCATAGTACCTTTTTTTTTATAAGAATACAATTAAAGAAGGATAAAACAACTAACTATTAGATTTTTTTTAATGTCTTTTTATATGATAGGGGTGTCCCCACCACCCAGCGCAATGTTTTCTATGTTTTCTATGGTTAAAATATATATTGCATTATTTTTATTGGAAAATTTTAAGTGCATTGGTTTTACTAACAAGTGGGGTTTGATGGCCTAGATAATTTATCTAGGTGTTGTGTTTAATCATATTATAAAAAAATATTGTAAAATATGAGATACAAATTAATAATTAATAAGATTAAATACTTGATGGTTATAGATGAATTGTCAATTTAATAAAGATAATAATAAAAAATAAAATACATTAACTAATCAAATTAGTCAAAATTATTTTTTAAAATTTAATTTATTAAAATAAATCATAATTTTTATAAAATATAAATATTTACCTTACATAAAAAATACAAACCATATAATTTATTTATAAATACACTTAGTAAAAACCACTTAAACAATTTTAATTACAAGTAATATACTTAGTAAAAATAAATATTTATTTAGATAATTTTAGTTTCAATTTAACACATATAACAAAAAAACATTATATAATATGCAAAATAATATAAAAAATTATGGATAACATACCAGGTTGTGTATTCTATTGTTAATCTAATTAAAACAAAACACTATTAACAGAACTTTAAATTGAAGAAAATTTGAAATAAACTTGGCTATAAAATAACAATCCTTCAAGAACGTTCCGTCTTTCTCTATCTCCAGAGATTGGTTTGAAGCTTTCTGGCTCTCAGATTGTGTGAGCTTCTCCAAATGACTACTGCAGAACGCGTATGCAAAGAAAAACTATTCTATATGCTGGTGAAGATGGACAGGGGCTGTAATTATGCACAGGGGCTGTAGATTATGTACAGGGGCTGTAGATGAGATGAAATCATGATTCTGTTGCTATGATTGCTATGCTATTGCTGTGATAATGCTATTGCTATGAATGCTAATACTATTTGTCTATAGTTTTCTTGCTTAAAATTCTATATGATTTGGAGCTCCCGGCAGCTGTATTTATAGATTTTTGCAGGCTTCATCCTGGCTGGCAAGAATCTACGGCTGTGAATTGTCTGGTATGTTTGAATGGTGAGAGATTGAGAAGTTGAGAAGAAAAGGGAGAAGGTTGAGAGGTTGGAGAGAAGAATGGAAGCTTGTCTTCAACCCACGGGAACAAGCCTGCACAGGAACAGAGAAATTTAATTTTCTGTTTTGGCAGTTTGTTTTCCGGGAGTTGAAGATAAATCCCAAATTAAATAAATATTTAAATTTATTTAATTTCCTTTATTGCTTTTTGATATTTGATTTTTGATTTTTTTGAAAACTATAGAAGAATTAATTAAATATTTTGGTAATATTTAATCATGAATGACTTTAGAAGATTTTTGAAATATTTAGAAGAATTTAATTAAATATTTTTGGAAATATTTAATTATGAATAGATTATTGAATTGGAGGAATTTTGAAATGATTTAAAAATGAATATTGGATTAGAGGAAATAATCAAATATTTTGGAATATTTAATGATATTTAGAAGAATTTAATATTTTAATCTTTATTTGAATAAAATATTCAAACTAAGATTATATGATAATTAATATAAATAAATTGTAACATTTATTTAATTAATTAAGAAATGAATATGAAAAGGTGATTAAATATCTAATCGAAATGAAATCATGAACAATATAAATAAATTATTTAAATTTATTTATACGTAGATAGAATCAAAAGATTTTAATTAAATATTAAAAATATTTAATTAATTACCAAACAATGTGATATGACCATTTTTAAGTGTATACATTTTGCCCCTCTTTGAAGTGATGTGTTTTACGCATTACTTCAAAGAATTTTGAAATTTTGCCCCAAATATTGATTTGAAACATTTAATAGATGTATGTGTATGCCCCCGCGAACGATGAATCGATATTTGAATTTTTGAATTTTGATGATTTTTAAGATATCGATTTGTCGTTCGAAACTTATGATATGAAGAAATTGACCCGATAAGATATGAAATGAAAATTTGATAAAGAAATTGCCCCTGGTATGTGAAAATATGATAAAAATGCCCCAATTTTACCATTATATAGGTTAAAAATGTCATTTTCCATGTCATTTTCAATTTTAACCTAGTAAAATTTGCAAATATTGAGCTCTGAGTGGATAATCATGGCACTTCCAGTTCACCTGCACCGTTTCGAGCGTATCCGACGTCATCAGCGGCCAGCGCACTACGGACCTCCGGTATGTGTCTCACAAATTCCCGTCTTTCGAAAATTTTGTTTTGCGCACGTTTTTAATGTTTTAATTTAAAAACATTGAGTTTTAGCGCTCTTAAAGTGTATCGTAGCGCATGCAATAATTTTCGTAGCGCGTTTAATATTGTAGCGCCCTTAAGGCGTATCGTAGCGCATTTGAAATTTTCCATAGCGCATACAATGTCGTAGCGCCTGTGATAGATTTCATAGCGCATTTGATGATTTTCATAGCGCATATGATATCGTAGCGCAACTAAGATGTATTGCAGCGCTCTTAACAAATATTGTAGCGCAAAATATTCCATAGCGCTGTTGATAAAAATCATAGCGCCATTAATTGATTCTGTAGCGCAAAAAGTTACTTAGCGCTGATAAAGAATTTTGTAGCGCATACAACTAATTCTGTAGCGCATTTTGTTCCACATGATAAATTTGTTTCCCAAGTTGTTGGAGAACAAATAGTAGCTGATAAATTTGCTTTTAAAGTTGTTAAAAACAAATAGTATAGATAAGTTTTCTCCTAAAGTTGTTAGAAAGAAACTTGATGTTGATTATTTGCGTTCCATGATGATGAAAAACAAATAGTTTGATTGATTTGTTTGCTTCTAAGATTGTTAAAAACAAACATGATTTTGATATTATTTGTATAACAAATAATTTGATTGATTCATTTTGGATTGATATGTTAAGATGATTTGATATTGATGTTGTTTTGATGATGTATGTGAACAGGAGAGACTAGGTGTCCTGCAGATACGAGAGGCTTTCCCGAGCACATGGTCATTGATTCCACATTTATTACAGTCTGATAGAGATGTGATTGACGCTTGTGGTTTGACTGCATTACTTGATATGCCCGAGGTTCGCCTCAATAGGGCTCTATTGACAGCACTTGCAGAGCGGTGGCATAGCGACACCAACACCTTTCATTTACCGACCGGCGAGATTACAGTGACTCCCGAGGATGTATATCGCATCCTACGGATCCCAGTGATGGGAGAGATTGTTGTTTTTGACAGACGAGAGGCTGGAGGTACTCTTGCGTTGAGACGGATATTCAGAGATGATCAGATTGCTGGGTACTTCATCCCATGGGGTGAGATTACAGATGCCTATCCACCACTACCGGCTGTACTTGCAGGATTCATTGGAGGTGTGTTGTGCCCCGACCATAGGTCGAAGGGGTTCGCGATCGGATGGGGTCGTGTCTTAGAGAGCATGGTGATGCAGGGCACACGATATGCATGGGGTACATGTATGCTAGCCCACTTATATGACGAGCTACATCACATTGTATATGGTAGAGGCCGGAGTTTTGCTGTCGGATGTTCATTATTACAGATATGGGCATGGGAGCATTTTGCAGTGTTACGTCCATTGACTCGAGGAGAGCGACTAGCTGGTCGAGCATACAGATGGAGATATTCACATATTATTGCTCAGCCTAGACTGGGCAAACTAGTGTATTGGCAGCGGCTGTTAGATAGTTTGGACACAGTATGTTGGAGGCCATATTTGGATTGTGAGCCATGGCCAGAGGATGCTAGGGAGATGCCTTTTGTATGCACTTCCATATTTTTGATTGGACGGACCACATGGATCTTGGAGAGATTTCTTGCTGGACGTGTATTGCGACAGTTTGGTCTGACTCAGGGTATGCCTGTTGGTTCAGCTATTTATGCACGGCGACAGGCAGAGCTTGCAGTGTGGGGCCCACGGATCTCTTATGATGCAGCTGTTGCAGAGTTCATCAGTTTAGGAGCACAGATGTGGGACTACCAGGCGGATGTTCTGGATGCAGGGGCGACACCAGAGTATGTGCAGTATGTTCTACAGCATCCTCCTCTACGTATGTTTGATCCTGATGAGGCTGTTGCTCCTGTCATTGGACAGAGACGTCGACAGAGAGATTCAGAGTCAGGTGATGATGATTCAGAGGATAGTGAGGACGAGGAGGGTAGTGGAGATGATGACTCAGATGGAGATGATGGTGGTGATGGTAGGGGTGGCAGGAGAGATGGCAGGAGAGGTGGCAGGAGAGGTGGCAGAGGAGGTAGTGCAGGCAGAGGTGGACCACGGATGAGGCATACTGACCCATCTCCGTCAGTGGATCCGACAGTAGCGAGTCAGATATCCTCTTTGCAGAGCACAGTACAGAGCTTGCAGGCTCAGCTATCACAGGCACAGGCCTTGATTTCACAGTTGTAGGGTCAGGTGACTTCGATCACTGCCGAGAGAGATGCAGCTAGACAGCGGGGTGAGCAGGCCATTGCCTTAGCAGATAGCCTACAGAGAGTTGCAGGTAGCACTTTGCCAGGTGATATGATGAGAGAGGTTACGAGGGCTACTCGAGAGGCAGAGTTTTATCGTACCAGATATCATGATGCAGTCCCAGCTGAGCAGAGAGAGAGCTACACTCAGTCACGATCTACTCATGGTCGCTCTCGTACTACCAGTAGGGGTGTGACACAACCATTACCTCCTAGAGGGCCACCGGGGTCAGGAGGAGCAGGTCCATCAGGGGCAGGTGATACAGGTCCTAGGCCAGCTCCATCACAGGATAGCTCTGCCTAGTGCATTATATATGATCTCTTTTATGATATTCTGTTGAGACATTTTGTATACACCGTGAGATGATCACATTTTTTATGATATTATATCATTTGTAGTTTGACATCCTTGTACATTTTGACATTCATTTTGAGATATATGAAATGCAGTGATGATTTTACATGATATATGATGTGTATGCATATGAGGGTTTCATGATGGTATGAGATAAATGAATATATGATGTTTATGATAGATGAATGAATGTATGATGTTTATGATAAATGAATGAATGTATGATGTTTATGATAGATGATGCAATAATTTATGAAATGATGTTTATAATAAATGAATGAATGTATGATGTTTATGATAAATGACTGAATGTATGATGTTTATGATAAATGAATGAATGTATGATGTTTTGTGAATGTCAAAATATACTCAGTCATATTTGAGGAGATATAAATCTTTGATTTTTTTGCCAGCTTTTAGGAATCTATGAATGCAAGATGCAAATTCTAACATGAATGCAACCTATACTAACCATGCAGGACATTCATACAATATTGCCATTTGGAAAGCTTATACATGCTTTTTGTATCATCATAGAGCTTTGAAATGTTGAAAGTTAATACAAGCATCAAAGGGTATGTTAGCACCAGTGATGACCTGAGTATTGCTTTCATGATTTTTGATATAGCAAGTTAATACAAGCATCTAGGTATAATTGAACCAAGATGACCTGAGTATTGCTTGCATAAACAGACAAGAGTTAACCCTTTTCCCGTGCAAATTCCGAAATGTCATCCATGATCCATAGTAGAGCATGTCTCGCGACCAATTTGCATAGTACTAATGAGTTTCCTCACAAACAGAAGACAAAGAAAAATCATACTCCTTCCTTGCTTTTCTAGTTCAGTACATCATCGAATTACTCCAGAGATATGATAGAAAATCAAACAACCATTCAAATCCTGTTTAAGGCATTTCAAACATTTATTCAGATTAAGATCATCCAATTTGGTTATCATCATTGATATTCTGCATGTCGATAGTTTGTTTGGATCATTTTGTTTAGATTTCGATTGACATGAATATGTTTGTGATTGATTTGATATGACTAGGTTGTGTTTTGTCAAACTGTTATTTGCTGCTTGAGATATTTGGAAAGCTCGTTGCCCCTCTCTTGTATGTTTCCATGTTTTCCCTTAATGTAAACACAACCTAAAGATAAAAGATATGTACAAATTTTATCAAACCATGATAAACCTAAAGATTCCCACTACATGGTATGGATAATGAAAGATATTTACAGATGATAGACGTGGATGAATGATGCCTAAAGTGAAAATAAGACATAAACTAATAAATGGAGGAGCCCATTTCGATCACAAGTAGCGCTTGTTTGCCAAGTTTTCACCACTTGTTTTTATTGCACTTTTTCAAGATTTTTCTGATTTTTTTGATTTTTTCAGGACTTTTTATGATTTTTTTGATTTTTTCAGGACTTTTTATGATTTTTTTTTATTTTTTCAGGACTTTTTAGACATAAAACTTCTTAAGGTGAATACTATTGGTTGGCTCTTCAAACAGGTCCCCCTCTGATGTGGATAATTGATATGCTCCAGAACCATATGCTGCTATAATAACAAATGGACCAAGCCAATTAGGTTCAAATTTTCCTTTCTTTTCTCTATCTTGCTGATTACGTGGATTTTCCTTCAAAACTAAGTCACCCACTTGAAATGCCCGTGGTTTAACTCTGTGGTTATAACTACGAGACAGGACTTGTTGATAACCTTTCAAGTGATCAGCTGCATGTTGGCGTCTTTCATCTAACAGTTCGAGTTCTTGAAGGCGAGAAACTCGGTAGTCTTCATCACTTATCAATCCCTTAAGTGAAACCCTAAGCGAAGGTATTTCAACTTCCAATGGTAAGATTGCTTCTGCTCCATAGACTAAAGCATATGGTGTAGCTCCTGTTGGTGTGCGAATACTAGTTCTATATGCCCACAAAGCTGGGTTGAGTTGAACATGCCAATCACGTCCAGCATCATTTACTGTCTTCTTCAATATCTTCAAAATGGTTTTGTTAGAAGCTTCTGCTTGACCATTACCCTGTGGATAATAAGGTGTAGAGTACCTGTGTTGGATATGAAATCTTTCACAAAGTTCATCAACATCCTGATTCTTAAAAGGTCTTCCATTATCAGTAACAATAGAATTAGGAATTCCATATCTACAAATAATGTAATTCAGGATAAATGAAGATATTTGTTTACCAGTCACTGTTGTTAGAGGAACAGCTTCAATCCATTTTGTAAAATACTCAGTAGCTGTGATGATAAACTTATGACCATTTGATGATGAAGGATGTATTTTTCCAACAAGATCTAATCCCCACTGAGAAAAGGGCCATGTTGAAATAAAAGGCTGCAATTCTTGTGCAGGTGCATGAATAAGATTCCCATGGATCTGGCATTTAGAACATTTCTTAACTAAAGTAAAAGAATCTTGCTCCATGGTAGGCCAATAATATCCCATTCTGACAAGTTTCTTCGCTAAGGTCAAACCACTTGAGTGAGTTCCACAAATACCACCGTGAACCTCTTGTAAGGCTTTTTCAGATTCGTCACGTTCAAGACATCTAAGGAGTGTACCATCAAGACCACGTCTATAAAGGATATTGGCAATTAAAGTATAACGGGATGATTGACGAATGAAATTCCATTTTTGGTTTCGTGATAAATCTAAAGGCAAGATGTTATCTTTCAAATAGGTATATGTTTTGCCATATAAGGGTGAATCTGAACCGGTTAAATGACATATAACTTGGGTTTCAGGATTATCATATGCAGGAGAAAACAATTGTTCCACCAAGAATTCATACTTGGTTTGATCTTCTGATATTTGTAATAAAGAAGCAATGGTAGCCATTGCATCTGCAGCTTTATTGTCAATTCTTGATATTTGTGAAAATTTGATTGACACAAAATATTTCTTATAATCATCCACCATGTTTTTGTATGGTAACAACTTATCATCTTTTGTTTGATAGTCATCATTAATTTGATTAATGACAAGTTGTGAATCACCATAAACTTCCAGCTCTGTAATCTGCCATTCCAAAGCTATCTTTAATCCTATGAGTAATGCCTCATATTCTACTATGTTATTTGTGCAAGGAAACATCAACCGATATGATCGTGAGATGGTATGTCCTTCAGGTGTAACAAAAAGAATCCCTGCCCCCGAGCCATATTGTGTATATGATCCATCAAAGTATAATGCCCATGGTCTCTGAATTGTTGTTGTAAAGACATCTGCATCAGGAAACTCAATATGCATTGGATTGTCTTCTTGTAGAGGAGCTTCAGCTAACTGATCTGCAATGACCTGTCCTTTAATCGCTTTTCGTCTACATAGTGAATATCAAACTCACTTAATATCATTACCCATTTTGCAAGTCTTCCTATTAAAGTAGCTCTGCTTAATAGGTACTTTAATGGATCAATCTTTGTTATCAACCTAACTGTATGAGTTAACATATAATGTCGCCACTTTTGAGAAGCAAACACTACTGCAAGACAAGCTTTTTCAATGAAACTGTAGTTTAACTCATGTCTTGTTAAGGTTCTGCTGATATAATATATAGCCCTTTCTTTACCTGTAGAGTCTTCTTGTGCTAGCAATGCACCCAAAGATACTTCTGTTGCTGAAATATAGAGTATAAGCGGCTCTCCTGGAATAGGCGGAATTAGAACTGGTGGATGTGTAAGATATTGCTTAATCTGATTGAATGTTGCTTCACATTTGTCATCCCATTTAAATGGAACATTTTTATGCAATAAATGTGTGAATGGCAAGCTTTTGTCTGCCAGTTGAGCTATAAACCTTCTGATGGACTGTAATCTTCCTTGCAAGGATCTTAATTGACTGATATTTCATGGTGGAGGCATGTCCATTATAGCTTGTACCTTTTCTGGATCAACTTCTATACCCTTTTCTGAAACAATGTACCCTAGGAGTTTTCCAGATGTAACACCGAAGACACATTTCTTTGGATTCAGTCGAACATTGAATTTTTCCATTCTGACAAAGATTTTTGACAATATTTCTAGGTGTTCATCTCGTGTATGAGATTTAGCAAGTAAATCGTCAACATAATCTTCCATGAATGTATGCATCATATCATGAAAAATAGTTGTCATTGCTCTTTGATAAGTAGCTCCAGCATTCTTTAACCCGAATGGCATGACATTCCAGCAATAAGTACCCCAAGGACATGTGAACGCTGTTTTATCTTGATCTTCTGTGCAATTTTTATCTGGTTGTATCCTGAGAATCCATCCATTAATGAATACATTGCATGACCAGCAGTTAAGTCAACAATCAAATCTATGTTAGGTAAAGGAAAATCATCTTTAGGGCATGCTTTATTTAAATCCCTGAAATCTGTACAAACTCTGATCCTTCCATCTGGCTTTGAAACAAGTACAATGTTTGAAATCCATTCTGCATAGTCAATAGTTCGAATGAATCCAACATCTAAAAGCTTCTTTAATTCTTCCTTGACCAATAATGCAACATGTGGATGCATCTTTCTGAGCTTTTTGCTTTACAGGTTTTATCCCAGGTTTGATAGATAAATGATGCATTATCAAATTAGGATCTAACCCTGGCATATCAACATATGACCAAGCAAAGTTAATTTGATTATCCTTCAAGAATTGCATGAATTTCTGGACTTCTTCAACTGTTAATGATGCTGCAATTTGCACAACTTTTGGCTGCTCTGGTGTACTTATGTTGATTGATTCCGTTGGTTCAATCAAAATAGAAGATCTTTCATGATAATACTTGGGAAGAGTGTCAAGTTTCTCATCCTTCAATGCCTCAGAAAGGTTTTCACTGTCAGATTCGCTCTTTATTTTTCTTTTGTTTTGATCTATCACTGCCTTTTTTCGGTTTTCATCAATAGATCCATCTTTTATTTCATTTATTTTGCAGCTAAGAGACTTGACACTCTCCTTGTCAAAATCATGAGTATAAGATTCTTGAATGAAACAATTGTTTTCTTCATTTGAGGAACAAAGGAAAGTTATAACATCTTCATCATTACTGAATGTAGGAATATGGATAGGTGCGTCAATATCCCAATCTATAAGTTCTGGATAAACTAAAGGCATAGGATCATTAGGTTGGGTAAGGTCTTGAATTGTCAAAGTCATGATGTGGTTGTCATCCTCATGGTAAACAAGGTCTGTGATGGTATTCTCCTGTTGATTATCAATCTCGTTAGAATCTGATTCTTCCTCACTTGAGTCATGATCGCTTTGTAAAATATAATCGAGTGGAGGCCTTGAACCTTCTCCTTGTATAAGAATAGGTGCATATTTATGTATAGTATCAACTTGTTTATCCCTCCAGAATTCATCATTATAAATGGTGTCCCATTCATATTCATTAGAATCAGTATCTGAACTATTTTGCAATTGGAAAACTGATTCATGAGATTTATCTGACACGGATTCTCCTTTATGAACTAATGATGTCTGCTGTGAAGTAAGTTCTTTATCTTTACCATAGCCAAGTCCTGTTTTATCACTTGAATGCTTTGAAATAGGCTGAATTGGTTCCACAATTCCTTCTCTTCGTTTCCCTATAGGACCATTTCCTTCATAACCCATCTTTTGCATGATAGCGTACCCTTTACCATATTGTTCTTTAGGTAACTTAATGTGCAAGAGAGATTCATCTTCATCTTTGTATAGCCAATTTAGGATGTCCCTATCTTCAGCTTCTTCTTCAGTGGTATTAGCTCTAATGAATTTTCCATCAAACTTTGTGATTGGCACAGAAGTTTGAGATGTAGAAGCAGTTGCAATCTTTTGATTTGATAAAGTTGGTAATCCATGTGATCTTGGAGAAGGAGGTAAAGTAGAAAGAGATAGTGAATATTCACCTACCCCTTTGTCTTTAAACTTCAGCTTAGTATCAAGATTGTTTGTCAATTCTTGCAATTGGACTTGTAAATTAGAAGAAGAAACAACAAGAGCTTCTCTATTATGTGGCACAAAGACATCTTGACTCACCCTAAGATTGGAACAAGTTTGGGTACTATTGTAATCAGCTTGTATGGTTATTTCTTGTCCATCATATGGAAACTTGATACATTGGTGATATGTTGATGGTACGACCTGCATATCATGAATCCACGGACGACCCAAAAGTATGTTATAAGACAAATCTCGATCTAGAACCTGACAAAAAGTATTCTTCACAACAGGTCCCACTCTTATAGGTAGCAATATTAATCCCTTAGAAGCTCTTTCTTCATCATCATATGCCTTAATAGTTATCTTCCTTCGTGAATCAATTTCATTTTCTGAAATTCCTAAGGAATTTATCAATTTTAAGGTACAAATATTCAAACCGGCTCCTCCATCTATTAAGACACGTCTAATTCGATGTTTATGGATCATGACTTCAAGATAGAGCGAGGAATTATGTGGATGTGTCATAGAAGCATCATCTTTATCGGAAAATGAAAGACAAGTGGGGGAAGACAAATGTCCTACCATGGCTTGAAATCTGTTTGCATCTAGATCAATATCAACAGTTGTGTTCACAAGCGCTTCTTCTAAAATATTTTTGTGTATAGGGGATATTTTAAGAAGTTCAAGAATAGAAATTTGAGCTGATGTTTTTCTCAATTGATCAACCAGATTATATTGAGTTGGAGAAGAAATAGTTGTTTTAGACGAACTTCCTTTTAAAACAACCTTTGCTTGACCTCTTGTTGTTACATTAACCTGTTGATATTCTTGTTTTCCTTTAATTTTGATAACATTAATCCGATTATCATCTGTGTAAATATGGCGGATTATATTGTCTTCAACATTATGTATGCTTTTGGCTTTGGTATCCGATGTTTCCCCCTTTTGGTAATTTGGCAAAGGATCTTTGAATGCTTGATGATCATCATTGGTATGATGTCCCTCAATTGTAATAGTACCATTGTCAATTAAATCTTGTACTAGATTTTTCAAAGCTTGACAATTGTTTGTCCTATGGCCTTTACATCGATGATAATTGCAATAATACAAGTCATTCCATGATGTTGGTTTAACTTGTGGCTCATAATCTCTTTGTGGTGGTAAAGTGATAACCTTATTATCAAGAAGTTCCTTGAGAGCAGATTCAAGAGATTGACCCAAAGCAGTAAAAGTCCGTCGATTTGAAAAGAATGAAGGTCTAGACGGATTTGATATTTGGGCATTGCCAAGATTATTATTGAAATTACCACGATTTTGATTGGTATTTTGATTGGTTATGTTCTCTTGCTTGGAAATTTGTCCTTGTTGATTGTTGTTTCCTTGTTGTATTGTATTTCCTTGTGAATTGTTTCTTGGAACACTTGATAGATTGAAAACGGATGGCCTTGTTCGTAAATTATTTGCATCCAATATACCATCATTAACAACATTTTTGTTTCTATTCCAAAACCTTGTTTTATCGTTGTTTTGATTTGATGTACTTGGATTATCAAGTTTTATCACTCCCCTTTTAACCAAGGCCCCTTCAATAGTGATTGCATTTTCAATCAGTTTTTCAAAGTTATGAGGACAATGAAGGTTAAGCCTATAGCTTAATTCTGGATCAAGGCTATTGATAAAAATATCCATCTTTTCCTTTTCAGGAATAGGACGAGAATATCGTGCAAATAACCTTCTCCATCTTTGTAAAAATGTAGTAAAGGGTTCTCCTACTTTTTTTTTTTCTTTACAAAGATCAAGCATTGTTATTTGATGTTGAATATTGTAGGAGTATTGTGAGATAAATTGATTTATCAACTCCTCAAAAGTTTTAATAGGTGGAGTGATTTTTGAAAGCCACTCCATGGATTGTACGCCTAAACTTCGTGGAAATAATCGCATCAAGTAAGTATCATCATAGGCGAATTCAAGACTCATGTTTCGGAAATCCCTAACATGGTCTATGGGATCAGTTTTTCCATTATACCTATCATACTTAGGAATTTCGCAATGTTTTGGAAATGGAATCATTTGAAGACTCCTATCAAATGGATAAGGAGATATGTCTTCCAAAACATATTTCTTTGTTGTACCTCCTTGCATTTCCTTTATTTGCCCTTGTAATTCTTTTATCTGTTGGTTAAGAGCACTAAAGTCATTAGGAGGATTTTCAGGATTTTGTTTAATCCCCTCTATGTCAAAGGTGTGAGGCAACTTAGCTCCTTGATTAGCTAATGTAAGGAAGTATTTTTCTTTGTTACGTTCTAGGATTCTCTCCATAAGAGTATGGAATTGAGGATCTTGTTCTGCTTCTTGAAGCTTTTCTTCCGTTATCTCATCAAGATTAAATGTTTCCTCTTCTTTTTCATTTCGATCACCCATTTTACTAGTTGTAGTTTCTCCCTCGTCTTTTTCCATTTGTTTTTGAGATCTTGTGAAGACAGGCATAGATTTGTATCAAAATTTTACTCGCTTTTGATCAAAAGAGTTAAATAGTGCAATTGATGTGGTATGTATGAAGGTCAAGATAGAATGAAAATTCTATGACTTATACAAAATTTTCTAATCTTGTAGCTTGTGTTGTTCCCTAAGTGAAAGGATGAAAATCCTGTTGGTGGGAATATAAGCAAAAGATCTAGAAAAGGATGGTTGTTGCACTTTATGAAGTTTTAATCATGGCTTTGTAAAAAGATGGATTTAATGATAGATGCCTAATGTTTTCTAAGTTCTCTATTGTAAGATTTGATTTGGACGAGTAGAGTATTCGATTGCTGGTGGGGAATATAACTAAAACGGATGCGTTGACTATGGTTATGCCTTTGAGAAAGGGCTCTTCTTTGAAAATAAGCTTGTGAATACAAGGGCTCTATGGCATAATCATCCGAAAGACCTCTAACACAATCATGATACCTATGAAGAAAAGTTCTATATTTAAGTAAAACTTTTCGACTTTGATATAAGAATTTTTGTTTCTTCAATAATTTCTTGTGGTTGAGAGGTTTCTTTGGCTTCTTAATCCTTTTGGAAACGGATTTTTTTACAAAATTTGTAGATTTCCAATCTCGTAACATGAGATTGATCAATATGATAATGAGTGCTTTGGATGATCTTTATCTAAATTAATGTAGTGAAAACACATCAAACAAATTGAAAACAGTTGTTTTTAAGTCCTATGCTAAACATTAAGTGTGTAACCAAAATGTTTTTCAAAAATTGTTTTAACAGGTTTTACACATGACAAGCACTTCAAACAGACTCACTCTTAGTTCTCAAGTAGGTCATCATAGCAATCAACAGCCCACATCTTAAAACTGCGTCGACTCACACAGCCGTGTCACCCCCGAAAGGGCGCCCGTGTTTTTGTCTTTTCCAGGTGCGTACTCAGAGTGACGGAAGTGGATACCGAATCCCCTGAGCAAACAATCCTTGGCAGTTATATGGTGAGTATCTTGGGGGTAGATTCTTCCCTCCCCTGCACTGTGACTGAGATGATGTTTGGATACTGACTCGGTTAGCTACTACACTAGGTTTGTAGTAAGGATTTCCGTTCGGTGCAGCAAATGATAAACTCCCTCGAGAGACCTCCCTACCTTTAGAACAAAGGCTTTGGGGATGGTTATCATGCACACTACCGTCAAAAGAGGGTTTCCCCAATTTTGCTTTAAATTTTATAGTGGGGTGGAATAGCCTGGCTTTGGCTTGAACCCACTTGAGTCGTTCCTCTTGGGTGAGTACTTTTCCCACAAGAGCAGGCTCTCTACAAGGTTGTAATAAAACTTAAAGATGCATAAAAAGGAATAAGTGAGTTTGGCATTTTGATCACCCAGTTAAGGGGAGAGCATATGAACAAAGCAAACACTAGATTCAATTTTAAGCACCAAACTGAAATTTTCTAAACTAAGTGAAGATTTTGCTTCACATAAACAGAAAATTCATTTTAAGCTAAAATTGAAAATGATGTGTCTATCCTAGGATTGGTTCGTTTTTCTTTAAATGGCTACCCTAGGATTGCTTCGTTTTATCCTTTAGATGACTACCCTAGGATTGGTTAATTTTATCCTTAAGATGACTACCCTAGGATTGGTTAATTTTATCCTTAGATTATTAACTGTCTGCGGCTGCGTCGGAATCAGTTAAAACTAAACTACGAGTACAGATTACAAATTACAGTGTTTTTAAAAAAATTGCGCTACAAGAAATATTATGGGCGCTGAAAGAATCATTACGGG